>VDFB02292796.1:51157-132213 GCA_007258455.2 Sequoia sempervirens | reverse complement strand
AAATGAAAATAAAATAGTTACAAAAATTACTTCAAATGGTCTCCAAATTTTTCAGAAAGCCAATTAACCAACACAGTAACCAAAAAAGCTACTCGCATCTAAAAATCCTCACCTAACAACTACCCTATCATGCTATTCTCGAGCCCCAGATGTTTTACAGATATTTACATTCCATTGCATATCTAGGCATAATACCAAAAAGCTGACTCATATATAGAGTTAAAACAAAAAACTAAACTGCACAAAGACCAGTACTACACATTTTTCAACGAAGGCTCACCCATCTCCAATGGCAGAATTTGCATTAACAGCTTCACTTTCTTGCGCAAACACAATCCTTTCTTTTCTCATATCTCCTCTTTGGTGATTTCCTTTAGATCTTCAATTGTCATTTCTAATTCTACTAATTTTGCACAAATTTTTAGTGCCTTCCACCCATGCTCCACTGCATCTCGCCACCAATCCTTAGTGCATCCTTCGGGCCATCTGATAAAAAGATGGTTCAAATCCTCTATTTTTGGGCCACCATCATCCATTCCTTCAATCTTCACCAACCCTACTCCTGGTATTGCCCACTCTAGGATGCCCTCCATATCTACCAAGAAATCTTTCGGCACTAGAGTTCACATAACTTGCCTCACCTCATTCACTGGTTCCCAAAGATCTAACCCCCATGCCATCACTAATGAATATATATATATATATCCATATTTGTTCTAAGTCTATGAGTTAGTTTTTTGAAACCATCACTCAACATTATTTCAACTACTTATGTCACATGTTCATCCTTAATGAGGAATAAGCCTCTCAACTGCTTCATTGATGCCTTCCCCACAAAAGGGTCCAGCTTCCTCTGCAAAGTCAATGTGAAACTGGCCTCCATTACTACTCACCTTCACTGGCTTCCTACCTACAACGTACCTCCAACACCAAAAACTCCTTACTCCCACACCCCTAGAAGCATCAAAGGTGGTGAGGTGATTAAAACACCCCATTTTTCCATCCAACTCCATAAATGTCGAATGTACGTTCAACACCAACAAGCCACCCAAATCAATACTATGCATCTCACTACTAACTCCAATAGACTTGCTTGTTACGCAGGCCCTTCTTTGTACATTTAAATTGCCTATGATAGGTCCTCCAAATTAATGACACTAAAGTCATCAAATCTTAAAACATCTAACTCCATAAAAGAAAGTTCCCATTTCAATAGGATATCATCCTCCACATTCCCCATTCTCCGAATATGACTCACCTTAAATTCTTCGAAAAGGGCTAGAACTTCGATTATTCTCCTTACCACTCCCTGCAGATGCCAAGCTTCTATTTTTCCTTTAATGATTGCTTGAATTATTATTAAAGAATCTCCCTCCAGATGAATCCTTGTTACTCCTAACCTCCTAGCTAACTTGATTGTCATTAAGGTTGCAACAGCTTCCACAACGTTATTAGTTCCATCCTTCAATTTCATTGCTCCTATAGCTAACACATTACCATTCCAATCACGGATAATGCATCTCGCTCTGGACGGGCCGGATTTCCCTTTGACCGCCATCAAAATTTACCTTCCACCACCCTTCCTTTGGTTTTTCCCATTTTCAACTTCTCCAAAGGACTGAGTTGGATTAACCCAACCAAGCCCCTTAACAAACCTAAGTGAAAACTATTATTTACTACAAATTAAATATACAAAAATACTTTATGAAATAGAAATCAAATATGTAGTTTAAACACCATAATTTTGTTGACTAAATTACTAGTAAATGAAAAATACAAGTTAGTTTATGCAAACCATGCAAACACGAGCTAAAATAAAAGTGCGGAACTTTTACATAGATTAGAAGTAAATTTAAAAAAATACCTGTAAATGTGATTGTGTTTAGGTTTGTATATCAAAATAGAGGCTTGTGGGAGTTAACTTGCTGCATTTGTAAGAACAATAAGAAGAAAAGATAGTGAGCAAAAAAAAAATATACAAATTTATTAAGTATTCTATGTAAATTGGAGCTGTGTGCTTCTAAAAGTACAGTTGTTGATGTCATGCATATTAACTATGTTGACACACTTTGGAGCTAGTGTGGCATGTGTGAACTAGAGGGATACTTGCGTGGATCAACCATGCCACGGACTAAGATTGCTCCTACCTGTGATGGGATTTGCAAGTACCATAACCATTACTGGCAAGTCCTAACATTGGTGTTCGACAATGGACACGTTCAGCTTCACACATTTTGGCTGATGAAGTATAAGGTGACAACTCGTGTAGAATAAATGCATGGTCTATTTAGGTTTAGATTGGTGGTCTTTGTGGCTTCAAGACATGAACAATGCAGACTCCAGTAAGGTTGCATGGCACTAAGAGGCAATCGGCTTGCCTAAGCTTCATCACAAATCGAAGACTCCAGAAAATATGTCGAGTGAAGGACATTCTGTGTCTTGAGGCTGTGAGAATGGTGATTGGAAGGGACTTCTCCATCTCGGCTAATAGGCACCGTGTTAATTCTAACATATCATCCATATTTCTAGCTACTTTACTGGACATGGGGACTCTGAAGGTCCAGTGCCTGTTGCTATTGAAGCAAGTGTTTAAGACATGCATCCTTGTGGATGATTTGGACATCGTGACAGTGGCGGAACTTGGCATTGGTATCCCATGGTTGGATGATATTGGACGAATGTTGCACCAATGAATGAATGTGGAGAGATAGTTGTTCCTCATGAATATGGATGCTCAGGGATTTTCCCATCATAGACGTTGGGCTAGGGTAGGCTTCGACTTCCTATGTCGTCGCCTTGGATTGGTTGACGTCATTGGGATATAACGGGCAAGGGACTTCACTGTTGTGGTGAAGACTGGTAACTTCTATGATGAAGCTGATTGATTCTGTATTGGCTATTTTTGTTTTGCCATGTCGATTATCAGTTTTGGTTGTGGGGTGGGCGATGTCTTTGTTTTTTGGGGTTAGGACTGCATTTGATGCATTACTTCTTTGCCCATTGACGGTGAGCTTTGATGCTATGCAAAAATATTTTTGGATATTAACATAAATCATGCAACTATGGTTGCGTATTACGAATCATAAAAGAAAAGAAATTGAAGATAGCCATGCTAAAAAATTGTAGATGTGGCAAGAATAAAATTTGTAGTGCTCGGAGTCTAGTTTTTAAAATACTAATTTATAAAAAAATAGTGGATATTAAGAAGTTCAAATAAGGGGAGCATAAAAAGTGTTGCTATTTTTAGAAAAATATAACAAAGGTTCTTAAAATGTTAGCTTTTTAAAATTTATTTGACAAATTATTTCAATAAAAAATTAACTAGCATCATATAGTTTATGTAAAAAAACATTGCTATTTTTGAATGAAAATATATACATTTTACTAATTTTTAAAGTGGACACATCTTTAAAAAGATGTTGAATGTGCTCCTCACTAATTTTTTTTTGAAAATGAATTGAAAGTCATTTTCTTAAAAATGTGTAGATAATATACTTTAAAATGTAAATATATTTAATATGTTTTTAATTTAGATGAATGTATAAAAAAATATCATTACAAATAATATATATAAGTTTTTCGATATAAAAAAATACATTAGCAAAATAAATTGAATAGCAAAACCTCAACATATTTGAAATATAGAAAAGAATACATATTTAGAAAGATAAGAGAGCTTGATGTTATTATGACATTTTTTTAGATCAATATTGAAAAAATTGTAAACTTGATATGGAGAGCATTTTTGATATTTAGTTGTTTCTCTATATTTTGTAAAAAACACATATTTAAGCATTTACATGAAAGTCCAAGCTTTTGGATTGGATGCTAAAGGAAAGTACAACCCTAAAGATTGGTAGTTTCCAAAGCAAGCTATTGGAGGTGATACCCTTTCCACCCTATGCATCACTATCTACTCTTAAACATGATTGATAGTAGCCATAACATAAGTGGGGGAGGTCATATCAATAGAACTAGATGGTCTCATTATATGATCATGTTGAACTATGAGACTAGGATATCTACATGTTATATTGTATAGAGCTATTTGTGAGGCTAGTAATTACATGAAGAGTTCAAACCTCTATAGTCTCCTTAATAATTGATGCCATTATCACATGATGAACAGATTTTTTATGCTTACAATATTTGTTATTGGTTTACTGCCCAATGAGCTTTCAGTCCATCCTGGACAAAGTCTCTCTCTCTCTACCCTAAATTCTCTCATATATAGATAATTAAAAATTTCATGAAGGAAAAACTCACAAGAAATATTTTTCAAAAAATATGGAGGTGCCTCATGGTTGTTACAAGGAAGTTGGTCAAAGACTATCCACCACCTATTGTAAAAAATATTTTTTTATATCATCATGATTGTATCAATGCATAGTTAATCACTTTGATGTCATGGAAATGAGTGCATTAGTTTTGAGATTAGTAAATAAAGCACAAATTCAGCCTTTTGGTAGATATATTTTTTATTTTACCTTGTCATATGATAATTTTGATCAAATAAAATTTATGGCATGCATTTCTATGAGTTTTCTATTGACATATTTGAATCGTTATTAAGTCAACTTGTTTCAAACATTGCTTCCATTGATGAAGCAAGTGATCTGTGTGGTGGGAGTTTACTATGGATGTCTTTATTGTTGAAATTAATATCATTTGAATTTTATTTTATTCTAAATGCCTTAATACCTCCTCTTAAACTTATCTAGGGTTTTTTGGAAGTCTCAAAGGAGATTTGGGTGATTGAGGGTTCTCTTTTGGAAATTCCTCATTTAAAATTTGTTTTGGTTTAAAGGAGTTGGTAAAAATATAAATAAAAAACATTTAAAATATTTACATTATAAAAATCTAAACAAGATTTAAATAGTGACCGGTTACCCCTCCTATGACATGAAATTGGAAGAAAAAGTATGATGGAAGTTGGTAATGCACAAATATATTGGAAATATGCTCATGCTTTACCTTTTGTATAATAGTTGGCCACACCACTAATAAGTTTTGGATTTTTTTATGAATGAGGGAATTTTTTTCTTTATTCCCTATATAACACATGCATTATGGATTGGTCTTTACCAAGCCATAACACATGAACATTTGGTCTAACATGATTGCATTATTGTGAATATTTCTAATTTGGATAGCTTTTTTGACCCCCAATTTTGCGCACTCACCCAAAACCCTTCTATTATAATTAGGTTAGTATATTACAATAATTCATATATCTATTGTTAGGAGGGTCCTCTACTATAGTTTGTGTGGTAAGCGTTTGGGGTTTAAAAAGTATTATAAGAATGTTTAAGTCAAATCTTTTTGTATAATGGCATATTCTCCATATCTCATCTAAGTCTTCTTTTTTCAAAGACCTAATGTATGCAACAATCAGAACTTAGTTTAGGTTAGATGTAGGTGTGGGAAACAGACTTGATTGATAAGGTAGAAATAATAAAGGAATCTAAAAAAGGTAGAAAAAAATTAGGTGCATATGAAAAATTAGGTTAGATGTAGGTGTGGGAAATAGTCTTGATTGAAAAAGTAGAAATAATAATTTGAAAAAATAAAAAACCTTAAAATTATAAATTTTAATTACAAGTCTAATTGCCACCTAATCAAAAATTTGATCTTTATCAATAAACATAACCTAATTGAAAACTATAACCTTTGTCACAACTCTCTTTCTTGACCAACCAAAACTTTATTCTTCACCCATGAACACACTTAAAAAACAAACAAATGAAAAAAACTGAAAAATACTTATTACTACCTTTCATTACTACCTTTCATTCTAGAACCTTATCATGCAACTGTGGGGCCGCTCTTATCTTTAGGTTCACCCTACGTGTGGCTATACTTTTAATGTGGGTCGTCCGCCCTGAGCGGTGGTCCGTCCATTAGAAAAGGCTTGTCTAACAGGCCCATCATCCTAATTGCACACCAATGAATGCTTGGTTTACTCGTTGAAACGGAACACTTTGCTGTAACTTGGCGTTTCTCATAACTGGAAATCTGTGTGGAATTGTTTATTTCTTTAGTCAGTCGGCGAAGCCTTCTGACAAAGGTTGTAGTCGAATGCAATTAGTAAGAAAGATGTTGAACGGTTTTCAGAAACCTCATATAGTGGCAGTGCCGTTTCCTGCACCTGGTCACGTCATCCCTCTACTCGAGTGTTGTAACTTGCTTGCCTTTTATGGCCTCACCGTCACTTGTGTCACCACCGCTGCTAATGCCCCCCGTCTCAAACTCCAAATGGCCCACGCTATTTCGTCCGGCTCCGATATTCGCCTCACAGTGCTTCCTACGCCACAAGTTGAAGGGTTACCCGAGGGACTGGAAAGCTATGAGCAAGTTCCCTTCGAGCAATCTAAACTAATTTTTGATCTGGTCGCTAAGCTTGAACAGCCTTTTAACCGTTGGCTTGAAGGCCAAATTAAAGGGAGGGAAGCTCCTGTTTGTATTATGCATGATGTACTTGTGGGATGGAGTATGGAGTTTCCCCAAAAGCACAACATCATCAGGGTGGCGTTTAATATATACGGTGCATTCGCTCTGAGTCTGCTGCGTTCTCTATGGCTTTCCGCCTCGCATAACGCACTGGAGAAAGAAGGCGACAATCTTGTCCTGAGATTGGATCTTCCTACTCCAATCAGATTAGATAAGCACGAAATAGATCCAATGTTGTTCCAGCCCCTCGCGATTGAGAGAATAGGACGGTCACAGCCAGCGAACCAAGGATGGGGAATGCTCATCAATACGTTTGAGCAGCTGGAGCCTGAATATCTCCAACTCTTGAGAAATCAGACGGGAAAGAAGGTATGGTCCGTAGGCCCAGCACTTCCATCGATTTGCTTTGGAGGTGCAGTGAAAGCCAGCAGCCGAGGTAAAATGGTAGACATCAGCGAAGATAAGCTCCTCCGATGGCTGGATTCTCAAATATCATGTTCAGTTGTTTATGTTTCGTTTGGAAGCCAGGCATTCTTAACAGAAGAACAAAGCAAGGCCTTGGCTGATGGTCTAGAAGCCAGCGAACAGCCCTTCATTTGGGCTATCAAAGTGTCTCCAGAAGTCGAACCCAGGCCATCCGACACGCCACTAGATCTGCCTCGCACATATCTTCCCGAGGGCTTCCATGAGCGCACAAAAAATAGAGGGCTGGTCATCTTGGGCTGGGTGCCACAACTTGTAATTCTCTCCCACCCATCTGTAGGCGCTTTCATGAGCCACTGCGGATGGAATTCCATGCTTGAAAGCATATCTCTAGGAGTCCCATTAATCACATGGCCAATGGTTGTAGATCAACACTTCAATTCTAAACTAGCCGTGGAGTCCGGCATTGGAATCCAAGTGTGTGAGCATGGATATGCAATTCCAGACAAGCAACGAGTGAAGGAGGGTGTTACACTTGTTTTGAGTGAAGAGAAGGGGAAGCAGATGAAAATAGAAGCAGGAAAGTTGAAGGACATGGCGAGAAAGGCTGTTGCATGTGGTGGGTCTTCAAAAGCAAACTTACAAGATTTTGTGTGTGACATTCATAAGTTGCAGATGGCAAGAACTGATGTACGGGAAGGATCTTCGGAAACCCCAAAAGATGTTTGTGTTCCGAAAATCATCTGAAGTTTACCGTGTTTTACGTTGTCGTCGATTGCCCACGCATGCAAGAAAATGAATACCAAACTTCAGTAGTAAGTTATTTTGTAACCGTCAGTTTCAACAATAGAGGAGAGGGTTCATTAAGGCAGTTTTTTCAATTCAGATTCCATGTTACTTTACTGATGATACAAGTTAGTTATTGGATCTCCTTTGTAGCAAATAAAGCTGTTGTAGAGCTTGTCAGTAAGTTAAATTTTGTTTTATGTTTATGAGTAAAACGGGTATTTTATATAAATATATATTTTTAAGTCATTAATAAATTATGGTTATATATGGAGTTATATTATTATCTTGTATATTTATCTATTTGGAAGTTTGGATTTATTATTTTTGTTTTATTTTAATTGAGAGAAAAAAATAGTTATAATTTTATCTGTTTGTACACTTGTATTATTTAAAATAACTGTTAGTGTCCAATGGATATGCGGAAGAGGTGTGGAAGGTCAGTCAGGAAATATTTTTGTCTGTTTTTTTAATACATTTGTGTTACAGTAAATGAGATCAATTGGTCTATGCTAAGGATATTGTACATAGAGGATATAGGCCATCCATCGTCTAACTTAGCTCAGTGAACTTCACATAAAGATAGATACATAAAGATATTGACTAGTATTTTTCCCTATTTGAAGTAGTGCAAGCTAACTTGGTTGATCGAGGGCTCAACTTTTTGCCCTTTAAGCAGAGAGAATTAGGATATTGACTAGCGTTTTTTCTTGTTTGAAGTAGTGCAAGCTAACTTGGTCAATCGAGGGCTCAAATTGCTCAAAAACGGATGCAAGACGATTCAAATAATTTTGGTCATTGGATTTTCATAGTTTTCAATCAGCAGTTTTCTCTCCTATTCATCGTTGAATGACGTATGTTGGTTCTTTCCCCTGTTCGCTGTTAAATGACTTGCGTAAGTTATTGTGTTAGCACGTGAGATATTCTAGAAAAAACTCACTTCCAATATCATCTAATATTTGGTGTGCCCTGCTCAGAAGGATATGAGCGAAGAACAAAACAATAATGACAATGTTCCCTGCTTGCCCGCTATGGAAGAAAATTATATGTGGACTGTAGTATTAAAGCTTAGCAGGCCAGTAATCCAATCAAGCATTTCACATCTTCCAAGCTATGATTTTACATTTGAATTAGAAGGCTTATAGTTGAGACAAACCTATTATGTGTTAAAAAGGCCTGGGCTAGAGCAATTTTTGAATAAATTGGCACATCTTAGTTATGAGATTGTGGTCTTCACCACAACTGAAAAGGGGTTTGTAGATGTTGTGCTGGAAAATTTGGATAACCTTGTTCCCATAACCCACCATCCCTAGTAGACATGTATGCAAAATGTGGAAGCATAGACAATGTAATGAAGTGTTTTACAAGATGCCTCAAACAGATGTGGTCTCGTGGACAACAATGATTACAGTATATGCACAAAATGGATTTGTTGAAAAGCCTTTAGAAATTCCAAGCAAATGCAATTGTAAAGCCAAATTTTGCAACCTTTACTAGCATCCTCCTTGCCCATGCCAAAATGGGAGCTTTGGAACAATATGTACATCCATCGAAGCATACAAAATAGAGGAACTTTTCTAGATATCATGGTCGTGACTACCTTAGTAGGTCACATGTGTGCAAAAAGTCTAATTATTAACAAGGCATGCAAACTGTTTGAGATAATACCTTAAAAAAATCTCATCTTATGCACTGTAATGTGAAATGAAATAAAATGAGGTTAGGATGCTATCATATGGTTTAGGACATAGAGCACACCCACTTTCCAATTTCATTCAAGGATAAACCTAGAGATCTCAATGCAAAGTAGAAAGAGATTTTGCAATAAGGCTATCCTAGAGGCTGATTGTAAACTAATAAGGGGTTCACCACCAAGTAAGAACTTGGAAAGACAAATTTAATGCAAGATAAAATTCTTAAACCTAGTATGATGCAATGACTTACTAAATGAACTAGAAATGCAAATAAAACATAATAACAAGCTGTGAGATGAAATGTGTGCACCTCGAAATTTGAAAGAGATTGAATGAGGTCCTGAAATGTTGGAAATTCTGACTTTAATGTTGAGTGGGAATCATTCGCCAAGCTGGGTGAATCAGTCCCAAATCTGGGTTTCTGTGCAAAATCAAGAATCTAGCAAATGGGTATTTGAATCTGTAAAAATATGAATTTTGACCTAAATTGGGACTCATTCGCCAGAACTAGCGAATCAGTCCAGTTAGGGTTTTCTGAAACTTGAAACTCTGAATCTACTCTTCTTAGTCTACTCAATATGCTTCTTCAAGTTTTCAGATCCGAAACCCTAATTTGCAACCTATAGAAGTTCTCCAAGAATCTCCAACACAAGGTGGCAACTTTGACAACTTTCTCCAAACTTGCTCCTCAATATGTTTTCAACCTAAACCTACAAATCACACACTAAAGAGAGGGAAAAAAAATTTGTTAGTGGATAGGGATTTGCCTTGGTCAAACCCCGTTTTGGTAATCAAACCTTGAAATGAAATGAAATATGAATGGAGAATGATGAGGGTGATCCCACAATACTAGTTTACAATTTTTGGCCCAACTGGACACTGAAATAATTTTTTCTAACTAAATCTTCACTTTCAGGCACCTATAGCGGCTAAACCATGAAGAATTTGAAGATGATGGAAACTAATGATTTGTCACATTTTGTTTGTAGATTATAAATATATTTTTTTCAAAATATTTGGAATCATATTGCACTTCTTTTTCCATCTCCTTCGAAAACTAGTTTTTTTTTCAGTAAACAAAATTTTTAAGGAGTGACACTCACTATATAACACATAACTTTTTTTCCATGAAGGATAAAATTCTAATTCTTTCGAATTTAGATTTGTAACTACAATATCTAGTGCTTCTAATTGGTTAGATAGTTTTTTATTGAATATTTTTTCCTTAATCAAGTTTTGAAGTAAAACCAATTACAACTCAGACGTAGGTGGACCATATAACGCTTAACTTTTTTTGTATGTATCGAAAAAAATTTTTTGTTGGATCAAGGACTTCAAAATTTGGTGCATTCATATTTTCCAATTTTTTTTTTTTGATAATTTGCTATTTTTTCACATGTGCAGAGCAAAGAGCTTGATTTTCGGTGAAAAACCTATGTTTAATAAAACTAAAAAAACAAATACATAATAAAACCAAAACATATTAAAATTATATTCATTGGATAACTCATTCTGAGGACTACCATCATCTAGTTGGGTCAGTGAAGTCTCCTCCATTTTCATCCCTAACTTGAGCTTCAAAGCGCAAAATTCTAGACTTTTTTGGTGCCAAAGGGTGAAGGTGGGAAAAGGGGGGTTCAGGCGAACCAAGGGAGTGTGAGTGAACCCCAGGGGTTTTCTCGAACTAGGGTTCATTTGAACCCCCTTTCAAAAATTGCCTTCTTTGTGTTTTTTGGCGGGAATGGTGGTACCTAGCATTTAATTGGTTCACTCGAACCCTTTTTTGGTTCGCTTGAACCAAATGGTTCATTTGAACCCAAAAAACTAATTTTTTTTGCATGGGGTCATTTTTTGCAACTTTTCCTTCCTCACTCGAATTGTAAACCACTTTTGTGGGTGTACCCATGAATGAACAAAATATGATGTTACAACTCACCAAACCCTAACAATGAAGTGTTGTAAACATGTATGAGATGGATCCAATGGATGTAGACCTTGAATCTTGTTTGAATGTGGTAGATCTTGAATTGAATGCTAGCTTGAATCATAAAATCCTACATCACAAATGTTAGCTAAAAAAAAACATAATGAATGAATACTTTGACATGATGCTTGATGCTTGAATAGTTCTCTAAAATGATTGATAATATGCTCTTGAGGACTCTTGAATGCTCTTGTGAAATCAAAACTTGCTATAAGGATGCTCATTCAACTTGATAGGTGTAAATTGAGTTAAAGAAACTTGTATTTATACTTAATTATGCAAGAATTTCCAAAATTAGAACACTACAAGCTGACATCAGATCTAGGAGGATAAAATCCTGTGAAAAATTTGAATTAATTTTTATTTTGGGCCACACGGGACTCATTCACCCAAGCTGGCAAATGAGTCTCATTAGGCATAATTTATGGGTCCATTTTTAAAAATGCTTAGAAAGGTGTGAAACTAGGTTCAAGACCCAAAAACCTAGGTGGGACTCATTCGCCCAAGGTGGCAAATGAGTCCTAGATCACTAAATTTGGGCTACACAAGCAGAAAAACCTGAATTATGATTGGATGTTGATTTGTGTCGGGATTATCCTTGAAAAGATGCATTAAATGAGGCTTGTGGATGTAAAATAAGGCCAATTAAAGCATAAAGAAGCCTAACTATTAAATAAAACCCTAGAAAAGTGTGAAAGTGTGTTACAACACTTTATAACACTCCAAATAAGGCACCAATAAGCTCATTTAGTTCACAAGGGCTCAAGACCTAATGCGAATATGTTAGACATATTACAACACTAAATCAATGCCATGTTAGGGGGAACCTTTTTTCGTCATTACATAAAAATTTCCTGATATGTCCAAAATGGATTTGTTGAAAAGGCTTTAGAAACTTTCAAGCAAATGCAATTAGCAAGTGTAAAGCCAAATTCCACAACTTTAATGCCAGTATGCTTCATGCGTGTGCCAAAATGGGAGCTTTGGAACAAGGTATGGACAACCATCAAAGTATCATGGGAGAGGATTTTTTAGATATTATAGTCAGAAATGATCTGGTAGACATGTATCCAAAATGTGGAAGCATAGAAAAGGCACGTGAACTATTTGACAAAATATTATATATAATTTTAATTTATAATATAATTATTAATAGTATATAACTATAATATATAATATTATAACCTGTGTAAATGCAGCTTTCAAATACCTAATAGATGTTTTCTTTGTAAGAGGGAAGTAGAGTCAGTGTGTCATATGTTCCTTCATTGTCCTTTTGCTGCTTCAATCTGGGAAAAAATTATCAGCTTTTGGCATCTCTCTTGGGTTTTTCCTTCGTCTCTTGAAGACTTTTTCCTCCAATGGAAAGCTCCAACTCATAATCCTGTTCTTAGGTTTCTATGAGACTTCTCTTTCCGTCATGTTGCTTGGGGTCTTTGGAAAGAACACAACAATAGAATTTACAGAGACAAAGAAGCTCCGGTGGATATTGTTTTTGATAGAATTATCAGATTCTTGAAAGAGAATGTCAATGCCATCCCCCAAAAGGTTAGTAATTTTGAGAAAGTGGCTCAATCGCCTTATGACCTTATAGTTGCCAAGGAATGGAATATTAGTCTCGATTTTCCTTGCACCCCTAAAATAGCCAAGAAGGATAGAGAGGATGTTCGTTGGTCTTTCCCGCCTAATGGTTGGGTCAAAGCTAACTTTGATGGAGTAGCTAAAGGTAATCCAGGGGTGGCAGGTTGTGGTCGAGTCATAAGGGACTCCTTTGGCAACTTTCTTGGAGCTACGGCCACTCCTCTTGGGTCCCAAACCAATCACTTGGCTGAGGCTGCTGGCGCTTTTCACATTATAAATTTAGCCCATAGTCTTAACTTTAAAAATCTCTAGCTTGAAGGTGACTCCAAAAATATTATTGACTATCTTTGTGGCAAGTTCCCCCCCTCATGGACAATTAAATCTTGGATTGATGATGCCACCTCAACTCTTGCTAAGTTCGACAAAATTAAATTTTCACGTGCCTATAGAGAAGCTAATGTTGTGGCAGATTTTTTTGCTAATGAAGGGGTTAGGAGTAATGATCATAGCACTTGGCTAAACTTTAATGATCTAAGTGTTAATGTCCGTGCTTTATTGAATTATGATAAATCACATGGACAAGAGGCACATCATCTCTTTAATGAGGATAGGATGGAGTTATCACATCACAATCATTAGATTGTATGGGACCGAGCTTATTTGCTTAGTCTGCAAGGTGGATTGGCACGCTTTGTGGGTTCATAGATTTAGCGAGACTTGTTCTAGTAAAGATATTGTGTCGGTGTGCCCCACTATGTTTGCTAAGATGGGTGGAGACAGGAAAAGAATTGAGCCAAACAGCTATGAGATGCACACAAGAAATGTTAAGGCTTGGAATAAAGTTAAAAGCAGGGGGTTACTTCGGTTCTTGGAGAAGCTCCATGGTTCCAGTCAAGAGGCTACGGATCTTTTTGAGAAAAATTGGGATAATGGGAATCTTACCCTTTTTAGTAGGAATGTCGAGCTCAACAAAAACCTGATAGTTGAAGTGACGGGTATGTCAACTGAAGGGAATTTTTTTTTCAGGGATAGGGTTTTTTCTGAAGATGTCATCGTCAAATTTCCTAAAAAAGAGAAAGAAATGTTGAAACTGGTAAAAATTGCTAATAGCTACTTTGATGCTGACACCATAAAATACCTATGGAGAAAGGTCCTACGTGTCATCATGGAGTACATAACTGTGGATGGTCATTTCACCAGGGTTTACGGCTATCACTTTGCCCTGCTCAACCATTTTTGCTACAAGGTAAGGGTTTCTTTCCCCTACTTTCTTTGCTACTCTTTGAGGAAAAGTCTGTTGACCACAAAAAAACCCTAGAAGATTCCCTATTTTGCATACTGGCCTGATTAGATTAATTGTTGAGCATTAGCAAAATATGCCCATCCCTGCTAATCTTGACATGTCCCCTGACTCTAAGGATGACGATACTAAGCCCAGTTGCTCAGGGTCTTTGCCCAATTCAAGTCCGGCTAGAACTATCCTTAGTCTGTCTATTGCCCATTCGGGCAAGAAAAACCCTAACCCTCTTACTGTTAAAGGTTGTGTTGTGCCCGAGCTGGAAAGCCCCTCCCTTATTAATAAGAATCCCAAGGCTAAAAACCTTGTTTCGTACTTCAAATATTCCCCTGACTCTAAGGCGTCTGGTGCTAATAATACTGAGCCCTCTGTTGACATGTCGATGGATAGAATTACTAGAACTGGGTCCCCTATCACTCATATCCCTAAGAATACTTGTCTCAACACTGATAGGGATCCCTTTGTGGATGTTTTGAATTTAGCTAGAAATAATATTGATACCCATTTCAAACTTTCAAAATGGACTTTCAAAGAAATTAATGAGCTAAAGATAAAAAACTGAGCTCTGAAAAGTAAGCTGAAAGAGTTGGGAGCCAAGGTTGTGGTGATTGAAAAAATAAAAGTTAAACGAAGAGATCATAGTCTCAACAATGACACTCAGAACCAAGCTGGAAAAAACAAAAACATTGAAATTGAGATGGAAAAAATGAAAAATACTATTAAAATCATTGGTGAGCAAAACAATCGTATGGCCAGACACAATGCCATAATCATCAATGCCATGACTGAGAAACTAGACAAAGCCGAACAGGGATCTCTGGTGGTTGACCTGGAGGATACCAATGAAAGAAACCAGGAGGAGGATGTTGGCATCTCTAAGAGAACCAAGGCCAATCTGAAGAGGAAGGCTCCCCCCACTCCGCAGATGATTCAAACATTTAAGAAGGGTGTTCATGAGATGAAGAATTTGGAGGCAGAGACTGAGTCTGTCCTGAAGACTTTGGGTTAGTTGCTACTGATTTTTTGTTGGCCTTTTTGCTGGCTTTTTTTGACCTTCCTGGTCTTTTGCGGATGGCTGCAGTTTATTCTGGTTTTATCCTTTTGTGCAGCTGGTTGTTTTTGTTGAACTTTTCTTTCATATCTATTATGTTGTAAAACTTTTTGGTTTCGAGTCCCTATAAAACCCGTTTTACCCTTTATCAAAAACTATAATATATAATATTATGTTATATATTTAAATATAATTATATTATTAATAATATATATAGCATACTTATTATTAAATTATATATTAATATTATAGTTATCAACGATAAAATTATAATATAATATGGTACATTTAATCATATTATATTATAATTATTTATAATAACTATATTATTAATATAAATTTAAATATATTATATAATATATTTATAAAATATAGTTATTAATAATATATAATATTAATTTATTATGTGCGACAATGCCTCCTACAAACTCTTTCTCACTGCAAAACCATTTTTCTTGCTCTCTCGAGATGCTAGTTCATAATGGGGTGACTTCTCTTGTGGATTACACTCAAACATAGATGGTGCAAGGGCGCTCTATCTAGCACAACAAAAATAATGGTTTTTCTAGTTGTGACTTCAAACATGGAGTGGCCTTCAAGAACCCAAACCCTTGGGCATCAAGTTCTTATTGTAGTGTTGAAAAAAAGGTCCTTTGACATTTTTTACACTCGTTTGGGTCTTTCTTGTGGATTTTGGCTTAATGTTGCCTTGATTTAGTGTTGCAATGTGGATAACACGTTCACATTAGGTCTTGGGCCCTTGTGAACTAAAAGGATTTAAATGGTACCTTACCTAAGTGTTGTAACATACTTTCACACTTTTCTAAGGTCTTGTTAATAAAATAACCTCTTTTCATCATTTACCAAGCCTTATTTCAAAGTGTTGTAAATTGTTCTAATACACTCACACATTCCTAAGTTTGTAATTGGGATTTTTTATGCTTTAATTGGCACCATTTTCCATCCACAGGCCTTATGTATGTGTATTTTTGAGAATAATCCTGAAAAATATCATTTAAAATATCAAAATCCCGAAACCGCCCTCAAATTCCTAAGGTGGGACTCATTTTCCATTATGGGTGAATGAGTCCCCTTAGGTGGGACCCATTCACCTAGGGTGGCGAATGTGTCCCCTTTAACTCAAAATTCAAATTTAATTCAAAATTTAGGCAGGTTTTTATTCTCTAAGATCTAAGGTCATCCTATAGTGTTATAATTTCTTGAATTATTGCATAATTGAGTATAAATACAAGCTTATTTCCCTCATTTTCATACCTAGCAAATTTTACAAGCATTCATGCATATAGTTCACAAGAGCATTTGAGCATTCATAAGAGCATTCAAGGAATTTCAAGGGTAGATTATCAAGCAATCAAGATCATTCTTCAAGTTTCATTAATCATGCCAAAGATTGCTTGCATCATGTTTTTCTAGAGCTAACATTTGTGATGTAGGATTTTTTGATTCAAGCAAGCATTGCATTCAAGGTCTATCACCATCACACTAGATTCCAAGTCCACATCCATTGGATTCATGACTTACATGTTTGCAACAGCTTATTTCTAGGGTTTGGTGAGTTTCAAATCATTATTTCTTCATTCGTCATTCTCCATTCTATTTCATTTCATTTCAAGCCTGTTTAATTACCAACAAGGGGTTTGACCAAGGAAAACCCCTATTCACTAACCCCACAACATTTTTCCCTCTCTTTGGATGTGATTTGCAGGCCTAGGTTGCAGATTTGTCCAAGAACAAGATTGGAAAAGTTGTCAAAGATGCAAACAAGCCTTGGAGAAGATCTATAGGTTGAATTTGGCAGTTTTAGATTCGGAAACCTATCGGGAAGAGCAAAACAGACCGAGAGCTATAGAATCCACTTCAGAATTTCCAAAAAAGAAGTGGAGTGATTCACCACTATTGGTGAATGAGTCCCACTGTACAAGCCTGAACAAGATTTTTGTAGATCTAAGTACCCTTTTGGCTGAAACTTGCTCCTGCACATTTTCCCGAAAACTAGATTGATTCGCCCAGCCTGGCGTATGAGCCCTAGTTAGCTTCAACATCAGAATTTCCAATGATCCAGAGCTCCATTCCATATCCAACAAGTTTCCAAGTGCAAACTTCCAGTTTCACAACTTTCTGTTACATTTTATTTGCATTCTGAGGTCATTTAGTATTACTTTGCATATCACACTGTGTTTTAAAAAAAAATGCATTTTCCAAGTTTACACTTGGTGGTGAACCCTCATTTGCTGTTAATTTTTTTCTAGAACCCCCCCTTTGTCATATTTCAACCTCCTTTGCATTGTGAAATGAATATTTTTGTCACCTCTCGCACCTCTAGGGTTTTACACCTAAAAGGAGAGAGACAAAGATCAACACTTCATTCAAGAACAAACCCTTGAGATTTCAATGCAAAGGAGATTGAAATCTGACAAAGGGAAGGTTCTAGGAACTTAAAACAAAAAAGAAGGGCTCACCACCAAGTGTAAACTTGGAAAACATGAAATGTTGGAAAACACAATGTGAAATGCAAACATATGCTAAATGACCTAGCAAATGACTTAGAAATACAAATAAAGCAAAATAGAAAGCTATGAAGCAGAAAGTGTGCACCTGGGAATGTGTTGAAGACTAGAAATATCTTTGAAATTTTGAAATTGCTACTTTTTAGGCCTGGTGGGGATCATTCGCTATTCTGGGCGAATCAGTCCCAGTTCTGGAAAACTGCCCCGAAACAAGTTTCAGCCAAAAGGGTATCTGAATCCACGAAGATCTCCAAAAAACACCTACAGTGGGACTCATTTTCCACTACTGGGGGATGAGTCCAGTTTAGTTGAAAATGTCCCAGGGGTGGAATCTCGAACTAAAACTTTGCAAGCCTCTGAAGATGGATGAAATAAGCACTTTCCCACTGATTTTATGTAGATTAGATGGATATTTTTCCTTAGACATGTGTTTACGTGAGTCTTGACAACTTTGACAACATTTGCAACTTTATCATTTTGGGAATTTTTCTTCAATCTACAAACCCGCAATCACACATTAAAGAGGGGGAACTTGTTGATTGTTAGAGGATAGGGGTTTGCCTTGGTTAAACCCCTTTTAGGTATTTAAACCAAAATGATGAAATGAGATAATGAAGCATGAATATGAAGTAATGCAATTAGAAACTTTCTATGATGATGGATCTTGAATTTCTGCAACAATGGATGAAGAATTTGCCCTTGAATGCCTTAGAAAACTATTTTGATGACTTAAAATGCTAAAACCCTAACTTGTTTGACTTGAGATGGATAATGAATGAATAATGAATTATGGTTTAGAAGCTTGTTTATATAGGAAATCCTACTCAAATTCCCATTAATTTGATCCCCAAGGCTGACATTGAATAAAATTAAACTTAAACCCTAATTTTTCCTACTCAAACTTCAAAAATGGCCCAAGTGGGAGTCATTCACCATCCTGTGGGAATGGGTCCCACCTGAATGGGACTCATTCACCCAGAGTATGTTACATATCAAAATGATGATGAGGTATGAAGTATGTTACATATGTGTACAATGACCTTCCTTATATATGCAAGATGAGGAATAAGATTGAACATGGTTGTGACATGTGTCTTAATCCTATGACATGTGACAACTAACAAACTAGCTACCTAGGAATCATGCAATAAAGCTAGATAAGTTCTAGAAAAGCTAACTAAGACTTCTAGAAAGAATATTATATCTTAAGTAAACTTAATATGTGAATAAGTCCCCTAATTACCTAGTGAGATAAATTACTAGGTACAAGACTTTAATTCACGCCAATAGATATTACACTTGCCACTCTCTTAAGAGCCCCAAAATATCTTCCCTTCAAGGTATGTGGAGTTCTTGTACGATAAAGGATGACTTTTCTCATCAATGGTGGGATACCCACAACTTTATTGAGGAATGCTTGGTGATGAAGAGAGGATTGAAGACAAACGAATTCAAAGGTTTTAGTGTAGTAATAGTTGATGGATTCACCATCCTATGCACTAGAGTAATCAAGCAACCCAATATAACTTTTGGGGACCATAAGGTATGTGATGAATTTTATGTGGTTGGTTTAGGAGATATTGATATGGTTTTGGGTGTATAATGATTGCATTCTCTAGGTAAGTACTCACATAACTACCAAACTATGGATATGAAGTTTGCATTATATGAGAAGAAAAAATTACTTGGGGGGATCTCTAATGGATCTCCACAAGTGGTGACGACAAGGAGGATGGAGGGGAAACTCAAAAATGTAAAACATATTAATGATTTTGATAATAAACAAGGACTTAAAAGAGAAGAGAAAAATTGATTGTTATCAAGATAATTCTAAAATTATCTATTATAAAAGGGAAGGAGCCATCAAGATCACACTTCAAATTATCTAATTTAATTACTCAAATTTTTGATTTAAATCAATTTGAAACTAATTCTTATTGGTTATAGCATATTGGACATGATTTGAGGATTGTTTTCGTGAACATAACCATTATCATGTCATACAACCATGAAGTAGATTACTTTCTTGCAAGACTCTTTAGACACATCCTTGCAAGATAGAAGAAATCACAAGGCTAATGTTGTTGCAGCATTTAAGAGGCTAACTCAATAAGTGCAAGAGACATGAAAACATGTGCAAGATGGAAGAATAATTTAAGGATGAATTATATGCAATGCAAATTCAAAAGGTTAGATTTTTATGAATGGAAAATATAGTAAGTTTTGAAAGGGAGGGAAATTTCTTCACAAAGAATGGAGGGAAAGAGTATAATGTGAAGAGATAGCCCTTGACCTTTCACATTCATTTTTTCCCACTTTGTGACATTTTGGAGGGAAGGACTATTTTCCCTCTCAATCAAATTTTCCTATATAAATTTATGTGCAACTCATTACATGGAACTCATTATGAAGTATTGGAAAATCCATTGAGATTTAAAAATTTTGAAACCATTAAATAAGATTTATCATTTTGATCCATTTTTCTAAATTTTTCCATTCAATGATGTTATCTAAACTCTAAATTTATTCCTTTTCCACTCAATCTTACTCATTTAATTTAATATATTTTGATGATATTGACATGTTTTTATAGCATTAGTAATCCATTTATTATATGATGTTTGTGTACTTGAATGAGTACATTAATGAAAGATGAAACCTTCCATCATTGATGCATGTTTCCTTTGAAGATTACATTATCTCATATTATAATTACTTAAATGGGTCAATTAGAGTTTGGTTTGAAGTGAATTCATCAATTTTCATTATTGTTTGTAAGAGTATTACTGGTTAATGGATTATGCACTATTTGAATTTCCTAATTTTTCGTCTATTGCTCAATCCTAGAGATAATCACCAAAAAATAGAATTGGGCAATTGTTTTCCATGTGAAATATAATTTCCCTTTGAATTTTATGAGGTACAGATCCCTCATCTAATGAAAACCATGTTCTTTCTAGATTAAAAATTTAACATGGGTATTCTTTTAGCCGAAAAGTAGGAAAGGCCAAAAATACTAAAATTAACAAAGATTTATAAAATGTTACCACTGAATCATATTGAGTGAGATATAATTTGTGAGAAAATAATTATAACATATACTAATTGCATCCCAAAAAGAATAATAAACTTATTAACCAAATATAATTCTAAACTTGAATATTTCCAATGCGAGAAATGATTTTCACACTCACACAAAAATTTAATAATCATTGAAATTGATCACAACACAGATTATAATAGATTTAATTCATTCATTGATCCAAAATTGTAGGCCCACAAATGTAAAGCCTTTCAAGTTCTAATTATTTTCTATCTATTTCCTTTCAAAAAAAATTCACTCTTTTCGGTGACATCATAGCTAATATATACAATTCATAAGAATAACCAATTCTTGAAAGTAACTGAAAAGGAGAAGTTAAGAGTCCCTTAAATTCCTCAATACTTTAATTTTCTTTACAAAATAAAACTAATATAAATAAAAGGTACTATTGAGGTTGTACACTATCAATGTTCCCTTCTTGTGATGACTGAGCAACTTATGTGGCAATTTTGGCCTTGTATGTGTGAAAGAATTTAATTATAGGAGGAATCTCACTATGTTGAGGAATGATTACATATTTATTTCTTAATTTACACAAATCTTTATTTCCTCGTGCCAAGTTTACTTTTCCAGAGAATACCATTGCATGTCTAAGGAATTGGGATAAAGAGAAGTCAATATTGCTTAATCTACTAATGTTTTCCACATTAAAAGTTTGTTTATTACAGAGATACTCAATTAATTCCTTGAATTTTTCTTCTAGTATTTTCACATTTTCATCTTGATAATGATATTCTCTTTGGATGTGAGTGCCTATGCTCAATTGGTTCTTATGAATGTTGAGTTTCATTTGATTACATTCATTAAGCAATTTTCTTTACTCTAATATGTTTTGTTTCAAAAATGAAAGTTTCCATTCAATTTTTTTCTTCTACATAAAGCATCTACCATCCTCATTGTTTGGTATAATTTTTCAGCTACCAATTTATCTTTCCCCAAATCAACCATTTCCTTGAAGTCATTGTCAATCTTCAACCAAGTGGACTCCTCATGTTTAGTGTCAGTAATTTTATTGTCAATCTCCTTTTTAAAACTTTAATATCTTCACAAATCTTCTTCATGTTTGTGATGAACTTCATAACTCTTAAAAGGATATCCTTGGTCCAATCTTTTGTGACCTTCCCATAATATTTGTAAACATGAAATTTGCTAACCATATCCTTCCCAAAAGATGAATTTGGGTCAAAAGGAGTGCTTAGTTGACTGATTAGTTGAGGAGAAGGATCAATTGATGATCTCAATAAAATAGTTAGGACTTTTACTTGATGCTTCAATTCATCATTAGTCTATTTATACTTAGTCATCCTCTCTACAAGTTTGGCAGCTATCATTGAAAATTGTGGATATTCTCGTCTTTGGTAGGAGGTCCCAAGTGAATCTTTGTGATATTGAAATCACTAATATTTGCTTTCTCTATATCATTTTGTGCAAAAGGATGTGCTATTTACACATACATATTCCATGTGTCAATGTCTTCCATCAATCTAGAAGTATTTTTTAACTTCTTGGCTTTTGGAGACCTTTGATACTGACCAACAACATCCTTATAAAGGAGGCTCAACTAAACTATTTTCCTCTTTTTAGAGAGGGTCTGCTCTAACTAGGAAGTGGTAGTAGGAGTTGTCATAGATTTGGTACTAGGGGATATAAAGTGAAAAGCTCTCCTAAGAGGAGGAGTATTATAGATTTGTATTTCAGGGGAAGAAGGTGGAGTAGGGCCTACCCTAGGTGATGAATCTTGAGGTGTATTTTATGGAGGGGAATTAGAAAAAGAGTGAGAAGAAGAGGATCCACTTACTTGAGATGGAGAGGAAGGCACATATACAACTTCTTTTGTTAGTGTTTTTTATTTTCCTTTTGAGCTTTCTTCTGAGTAGTGTCTTCACTAGTCCTTTCTTTGGAGGATATTTGTCACCATCCCCTTATGCCCATTGAATTATTTGTTGAGTAGAGGAAGATGGTTAAGAAGATGATTGTGCTTGACTTCTTCCTTCTTGAATTTGAGTATCTTGAGACTTTGGAGTCACTATGGTATATTTTTCCATAATCTTTTTGGCTACCCAGTCTTGAGTTCTTTTGATTACCATTCCAATTTTGGCGTCAATAATTTCAACTTTTTTAACAATCTAGTCAATGAAATAATTGGTTATGTATGTATATGATTAATGAAAATTAGATCCACCAAATTTTATTAATCATCTTCAATATATGTGACATCCCAATTCAACTTGAAACTTACAATTTGTCTCAAAGATAGCCTCATCCAACTTCTTCTTCAGACTTTATATTCATCTGCACAATTTTCTCAATAGTCTTTCAAATGTGGAATGAGGTAGAAACCTAACCCTAGATGTAGATTATCCTTAATGAAATTTTTAGCTCCAAAGGGAAATCTCCTTTTGTAAAATTGCATGGAGAACTTTACAAAGTGCTCAATATTGAGAACATCAAAAATAAATTTATAATCGAGTAATAACCAAGACTAATAGGGAGTCAGATAGATGTATTTTTTCTTCTTTGGAACCATTTATTTACCTCAACCACCTTGCCCTATACTTCAATCAAAACAAATTTTTCCTTTGCATACTTAGGTAATTTATAGGGGTGCCCATCAAATACTTCAATTATGATGTATGTGAATATCTAAAATTATATAAAATGATTATTGGATGTATCAATTAGCTGGTTAACCTCTGGAAAAGTACTCAAACCCATATCTCCTTGGATTTATCTTACCATCTTCATAGTAAATGCATCATTTAATCTTCTAAAACTCATGAAACTCCTTTCCAATTCGAGTTGAGTATAGTAGTCACATACTTGGATAGTTTGATCATGGACTTCATTTGGTCACAAACCTGGCCAGGGTATTGTAAATTAAATAGCATAGAATAAATTTAAGAGGAAATAAAAGGACTTGTTGAGTGGAAACTAGACTATCATCAAGTTCATTTTGTCACTAATAAGTTGAGCCCAATCAAGATATTGTTCACCATGAATGTTTATTTGAAAAAAGGAGTATAACCAATCTTCAAAGTCATGGGATATTTGTTACCATTTAGTCAGTGTAGGAGGAATATCATGTTTGAAATCTCATCTACAAAGTGAGCCCTATGTAGCATTTTGGGTAGCTAAGATTTTCCTTCCTTTGGGGTAGCAAACCATTTTCATGAAATTTTGTTTTTATATTGATTTATCTTCTCATGAAAAGGCCAGTGAGAAAGGATGAAATTGAAATCCCTATAATCTCCCCTCTTTGGTAAACATAAGCATGAAGTCAAATTCTCCCTGTTCACCTTAATGACCAATCGATTGTCACTTGTTCTAATTTCTCTCATTTGGAATCATAATGATTTGTGCACTTGATAACCAGGTTTGTGCATTACACTGCTACTGGGAAAGTTTTTGCTTGTAACAACCCACTTTCTATTAGTCACTGTGTTATGGGAGACCTATCTTATTTTCCAATTCTTCCCCAAAATTTATCCAAATTTATATGCCCTAGCCAGGTATCTCTGATTTCTGGCAATGTGCTTGATAGACCAGAAAAATACTCATAGTCCAAGTACTTATATTTCATGGTGACCATAATTGAGTGAATGCAACAATAATTTGTATTCAACAAATAATTTTTACATAATATAGGAACTATAGAAATCATGTACTTGTTTCTTAGTTTATGAAAATTCCCCTCTATATCACCTTACAGAAAGCTAGGAGCATAATTTCATTGTACCTTTGAAATAGGAATGAATATTGTAACTTGCTCCTTGCACATTCTTCATTGAGTACTCATCAAAATGAATTCTTATGGAAACCTAATCCCTTTATAAGAATTTGTAGTTGATGCTCTGACATGGTAAGTGAACATTAATGCTAGTCTTAAATTTGTTGCACGCGAATTTTATCATCAAATATCCACTTTTGACACCTTTGAAAATTTAAAAAGGAATGGCTATGAAAGTGTGTTGAAGAAGTCATTGGTTTTGAGAACCGTGTCAAGTTCAGAAAAATGTTTTGAAACCTCCACAATCATCCAAAAGGATTTATTAAGACCACACCTTGAAGAACTTCCTACAAATTTAATTTTTTCGACCTTTCTTGAGGTTCTATAAATCTTGTCATGTTTTGACAAAGGTTTCAAAACCTTAAGGAAGTTTCAAAATTTTTCATCATTTCTTTCAAATTTCTAAAACTTTATGAAAACCCATGTTGAAACCAAAATGTTCAAATTGTGTCGGCTCTAAGCTTATTTGTGAAAAACTCATCAAAGATTGATGAGGGTTTTGAAACCTTGTTGAGTTCTAACAAAAGTTTTGAAACCTTCAAAAAGTTTCAAAACACTAACAATTGTCTTCAATTTCTCATCTTTTGATTGAACACTTAACTTTCTTTACTTGTGTTGGCTTTAGACTAGGTTGTGAAAACCTCATTGGAGCTTGATGTGGTTATGATAACCTTGTAAAAATATGATGATATATTAAAATGAATTAAGTGAAGACCACCATAAAAAATAACATTAACTTTCAAAAAGTTGTTGGGATAACAACTGGTTAACGAAACTTTATTGGAAATTGGCAAGGTTCTGAGAACCTCTTATCTTCGAAGTCCGATGTGACCAATGATTAACTTGCCAAAGATTAAAAAAAATCACAAGGATTTGACAAAAAATGAGGTAACAATTAGCTTTGACTTTGGGATAAATATTGCAAAGGATGTAAAAGAACCCAAAACACCACACTTATGCCTTTCCATTGGGTAATAGAGTTAGTACTTGCTGTTAGAGATAGGGAGGTAGATATATATTAGTTAAATGCAGATTTGAACAATAAATCAAAGAAATAGAACACATATAAATAATAGAAACCAATAAGACAACGTAAATATTTAACGCGGCTCACCCAAAACCAAGCTACATCCACCAACAAGAGGGTCCAATATATATTAAACTTCTAGAAAAAACCTTTACAAATACATGCAAAAACATCTACAACTTGCAACAACATTTTCATCATGTCTTAACACTGCTATTTTTACACAACCTTTGTTGCGGGTACCTATGGCACTTCCTGCATTTTTCCAGCCATAGAACTATAAAATTTTGATAATGGTTTTCATGCCCTAGTTCCTTCAAAACTCTTATCCAAGTGTTAGAATATGCTCCCACACATGTCCCATTAATTACAAATGAAGCGTGACCATTGGTTTTGTCTTATGCACCCAATAACCCATTTTTTTTGGTGGTTACAATAAATAAATGCATCTGTCTTTAATTAAATATTATAACTGATCATTTACAACATTTAATAAATATTTTTAACTGTTATTTTAAATACAAGTGCAACAAATGATTTAATAAAAATAATATGAAAATTTTGTGTCTGAGTCTAATTTGCCTCCATATCACAACAGTCTCCCACTTGGAGATAAATCAAACTCCACTCCATACCATCTCCCACTTAGAGACTGATCATAATACTATTGCCCCCTACAACTCCCCTGGAAATGAACATCTTGGACCCTGCTATTATATTTTAGTTAAATTCAACCTTGAAGACTAACCAAAGCTGAAGAGGAGCTCAACTTCTCCCTTGTCACTGCCTTCGTAAACATATCTGTTGGATTGTCATCCATATAAATCTTCTCCATCCTTACCTGTCCATCATCCAACACCTACTGACTAAAATGATATCTCAAATTTATGTGTTTTGTTTTTGAGTGCAAGGCATAATTCTTTGCAAGATGTATATCACTCCGACTGTCTATAAACAAGTAAATTTCATCCTGCTATTTGCCCAAATCTTCATGAAAAGTTACAACTATATCATCTCTTTTCTTGCCTCTGTTGCAGCTACATACTCTACCTCTGTGGTGGATAAAGCAACCACATTTTTCAACTGATAAATCCAACTTATGGTTGTCCCACGAACTGTAAAAACATAACCTATGGTACTCCGCCTAGTATCAATGTCCCCTACCGAATATGAGTCAACATAACCTCTTAAATCAGTATTAGATCCCCCAAAACATAAACATTTATTGGATGTACCTCTCAAATACCCGAGAATCCATTTTACCACATTCCGATGCTCCATTCTGAGATTACTCATATACTTGCTAACAACTCCTAAGGCATGTGCAATATCTAGTCTTGTGCATACAATCGTGTACATTAAGCTGCCTACAACTGAAGGACATGGTACCTTGGACATTTTTTCTTCCTCCTCTTGTGTCTTTGGATACATATTCTTAGTCAATTTGACATGACTAGGAAAATGTGTGCCGATAGATTTTGCATTCTCCATATGAAATCTTTGCAACACCTTATCAATATAATCAACTTGAGATAAAAATGATTTTATGTTTTTCCTATCTCTAGTAATCTTCATACCAAGGATTTTTTTTGCTTCCCCCAAATCCATCATAGAAAATGAATTTGCTAACTATTGTTTTAACTCCCTTATGTGATCCATTTTAGACCCCGCTACAAACATATCATCAACATATAAACATAAAATAATGTAGCTGTCATCATCTAACCTCTTAAAATAAACACAATGATCTCTGAATTACACCTATTGTAGCCTTACTCAGCCATAAAACTATTGAATTTAGTATACCATTTCCAAGGTGCTTGCTTCAAGCCATATACAATTTTCTTCAATGTGCACATCAATTTCTCCTTACCTTTGACCTCAAATCCTTGTGGTTGTTCCATATATATTTCTTCCTCCAAATCACCATGGAGAAAAGTAGCTTTAACATCTAGTTGTTCTAAATGCAAATCTTCAGCATATAAACCCATTTGTTTGGTAAATCCTTTTTACCTACAAGAAACTTCCATAATTCCCAAGTCTAATTTTTCAGCAAGGATTCCATTTCTTCTTCCATTCTATGCTCCCACTGAACCTTGGCATCCTCCTACATAGATTCATCATGACATTCTAGTTCACCAACATCAGTTAATAAAATGGAATACAAATAGGGATAATTTTTTTTCGGAGGTCTACTTATCCTCGAAGATCATCTAACATTCATTGGAGTTTGTGGCATTTGTTGTTGCTATTGTTACAGAGCATGAGGAACAACTAGAACATCATTTTTCAAAATATCATCTAGCACTACATAATCATTTTATTTCTTCTCATGTTGGTGCAATTGATCTTTGTACAGCACCTTCTCATTGAATATGACATCCCTACTTCTCACAATTTTCTGAATTTCAAAATCCCAAAGCCTATAACCAAATTCATCAATGCCATATCCAACAAATATACATTTTTTTGACTTAGCTTCTAGCTTGGTTCTATTTTTAGAATGTACATGTGAGAATTATTCACAACCAAAGGTTCTGAGAAAAGAATAACTCACCTTCTTACCCATCCATGCTTCCTCTGGAATACCACAACCCAAAGGATTAGAGGAACCTCTATTAATTAAATAAACAAAAGTGTTTATAGCCTCTGCCCACATGTTTAAAGGAAAGCCAACATGCAATCGGGTGAAGCCACAATAGTGGTTTACAATTCAAGTGAGGAAGGAAAACTCACAAAAAATGACCCCAAGGCAAAAAAAGTGTTTTTGGGGGTTCGTACGAATGTGTAGGTTCAACTGAACCCACAAGGGGTTTGCTTGAACCAGGGTTCGACTGAACCCCTTTGAACTTTTCCCACCAAAAAAATAAAAAATGTATAGTGAAGGGGTTCGAGCAAACCCCTTTGAATGGGTTCGGTCGAACCAAGGTTCAAGCGAACCCCTTGGGGTTAGTATGAACCCCCCTTATGCCTCATCGCCCCCCTGAGACAAAACAAACCTAAATTTTGGAACTTCGGAGCTCGAGTTGAGGATGAAAATAGAGGAATCTTCACAAACTCAACTTGAATTAGGTATTCCTTGGAATGAGCTATCCAATGAATATAATTTTAATATGTTTTGGTTTTATTATGTATTTGTTTTTTTAGTTTTATTAAACATAGGTTTTTCATCGAAAATGAAGGTCTTTGTTCTGCACATGTGGAAAAATAGAAGATTATGAAATTTTTTTTGAAAAATATGAGTGCACCAGATATTGAAGTCCTTGATCCAATAAAAAAAAAAATTGAATTTCGATATATACAAAAAAAGTTACGTTTATACGGTCGTGCTATGTCTAAATTGTAATTGGTTTAACTTTGAAACTTGACTAAATAAAAAACTATCTAACCAAGTGGAAGCACTAGATATCGAGTTATGAATCTAAATTGAAGAATTAGAATTTTATCTTCATGGAAAAAAAGTTATGCATTATACGTGTAGTCACTTTTTAAAATGTTGTTTTCTAAAAACCAGCCGGGAGATGGAAAAAAGTGCAATTTGATTCCAAAAATTTTGAAAAAAATATTTTAGAATCTATAGATAAAATGTGATGAGACTCTAGTTTGTATCATCTTCAAATTCCTCACGGTTTAGCTGCTATAGGTGCTCGAATGTGAAGATTTAGTTAAAAATAATAATTTCAATGTCTAGTTTGGCCAAAATTTGTAAACCACTATTGTGGGATCACCCAATCTCATAGTCCATGCATGCTCCATTATTGTTCTATTCATACGCTCAACCACTTCATTTTCTTGTGGAGTCCTTGAAACCATTTTCTTCCTACGAATACCATTAGAGGAACAATAATATTCAAACTCTTTGCTACAATACTCACCACCATTATCAGATCTTATACATTTTAATCTTTTACCTATCTCATTCTCAACCAAGCTCTTCCAATTTTTAAAAATTTCAAATACATTAAATTTCTACCTAAGGAAATAAATCCAAACCTTCCTAGTTGCATTGTCTATGAATGTAACATAATATCAAGAGCCACCGAGAGAAGATACCTGAGTTGGTCCTCATACATCCATATACACAAGATCCAATTTCTCATATTTCTTTTGCTTCCCATCCTTGAGAAAACTTTCTTTTATTTTCCATACACACAACTTTCACATAAATCCATATTAATACATTTTAGACCTAGTAAAACTTTCTTAGAGTGAAGTACTTTCATACCTTTTTCACTCATTTTCCCAAGTCTATTATGTCACAAAGTTGTTTCACCTACAACATTTGTCTGATTTTTTGTTTGCTGACCTATAACAATTGTTCCTGAAACTGTTATAAAACCTGCAAAAGCTGTTGTCAAACTTGAAGAAACTGTTGTAGCTATCTTTTTCCAGCAACTTCCCTATTTGATTTTTATCTACAATAGCTAAAGTAGAAGGAACAATATGACCTGTACAAAGATATAAGGTGCCTAATTTCACACCTTTTTTCTACCACTAAGGCACCTTTTGTAACCTTTCAATTTTTATCACTAAATGTAATGACACAACCTTCATCATCTAGTTGCCCAGTTGAATTTAAATTTCTGCTTAACCTTGGAATGTGCCTTACCTCTTGTAGTAGCCGATGATTCCCATTCTACAACTTAATCTTGACTCTTCCCTTTCCAACAATTTGACAAGGTTTATAATCTTCCAAATAAACCAGCTCAAAATCCCCTTAGACATAATCAAGAAAATTTATACGGGGCATATCATGAAATGAAGCTCATGAGTCTAACAACCAAGAATCATTAGCATTATCAAGGGAAAGAATCAAAGCATCCTCATCACGTTTATTACTTACCATATTTTCCTCTTTATAGCCTTCCTTTTTCTCCTTTATTTTTTCAAGACCAACAATCTTTCTGTAAATGACCCAACTTACCATAGTACCAAAAATCCTTCTTCTCTTTGGATTGGGACCTCTTGTCCTTTGATTTTCCTTGTGAGTTCCCACAACCTCAAAAATTCTTTCTTCTTTCCTTTGTTCTACCCCTGCTTTCTACATTCAAGACACTGCGTGATGTGGATGAACAACTTGAGCTTTTCCTATGAATTTACTCACTCAAAATAACATAAACAACATCATCAAATTTTAGTGTATATTTGAACTAGAAACAAAATTACTAACCACCATTACCAAGCTATTCCAAATTTCAAGAAAAGAACATAGAATCAAAAGATCCATAACTTCTTCATCAAAGTTTATATTTACAAAATTTAATTGACTGGTAACTGTATTAAACTTATTTAAATGATTAGAAAATGACCCACCTTCTACTATTTTCATATTAAATAAATGCTTCATAAGAAATACCTTATTCAAAGCAGAAGGATTTTCATATAATTTTGCCAAGGTTTCCATCAAGTCTATCGTTGACCTTGATGTTGAAATACTAAATGCCATTGATTGTGCTAGGCATAAATGAATACTAGGCCAAGTTCCTTTCTGTCCAGAATATCCCAATGCTCATCAAGTATTGCTAACTATTTCTTTTCTTTCCCTTCCAATGGTTGCCATAAATATTTCTATTAGAGATAGTCCTCCATCTACATCTTTCATAACTAATAGTTCTACCCATTAAATTTTTCTACCTTCAACTTACCCTTGTCTTCAATAACTCCCACTCAATCGTGAGACCTTCCTATAGAGGATAAACAAACACAACCTACTCTGATACCACTTGTTAGAGATAGGGAGGTAGATATCTATCAATTAAATATAGATTTGAATAATAAAATAAATAAATAGAACACACAAAAATAATGGACAGTAATAAGACAACAGAAAGATTTAATGCACGGGTCACCTAAAACAGGGCTACATCCACTAACAAGAGGGTCCAATATATATTAAAATTCCAAAAAAATCCTTTACAAATACATGCAACAACATCTGCAACTTGCAACAACATTTTTCATCACGTTTTAATAACATTGTTGTTTTCACATAGCCTTTGTTGTAGGTACCTATGCAACTAATTGTGTTTTTCCAACCATAAAAGTACAATTTTTTAAAATGTTTTTCAAGCCCTGTTGCCTTCAAAACTCTTATTTGAGTGTTGGAATATGTTCCCACACATGTCCCATCAATTACAAATGAAGTGTGGCCATTGGTTTTGTCTCATGCACCCAATAACATGTTTTCTCTTGGGCGGTTACAATATCTAAATGTAGTTGTCTTTAATTAAATATTATTCTAATCATTTTGAACATTTAATAATTGTTTGTAATTATTATTTTAAGTACAAGTGAAAAAAAACAATAATAGTGAAACAAATTATTTAATAAAAATAATATGAATATTTTGTCTGAATTTGATTTGTCTCCATAACACAACACTTGCGAAGCATAAGAAAACATATGATGAATTGAAAAATTGAAAGACAAAAGGAAACCAAAAGAAACCAAACCCAAAAACACCTAACCTAGTATTAAAAATCAAGAGGGTGAAACATGCCCACTTCACATTTGAAAGAGCTTTAGATCTTTCCCATTATAAGGAAGGGTCGAGGTTGTGTCATTGAGGTAGGACAACCTGAAAGCATTTGTACCACACTTGAGTAATTTTGAAAGGACCCTTCCATAAAGAATCAAACTTTCTATGTGCATCTTTAGGTTCTCTCCTCTTGTCCTACAACAGTACCAAGTCTCCAACCATGAAATTCCTTGGCCATGCCTTTTGATAAAAAAAATCCTCAACTCTAGCTTGATGCAAGGTAATTTTATCTACCATGTCTTCTCTTTGTTCCTTAATTTTGTAGAGATACATAGTTCTCTTCTCTAAGGAGTTCCAAAACTCCTGATCTTCTATAACAGTCCATAACTTAATGGTTGATAGCTCCAAAGGTAGAGGTACAGCATTACATATCCAATATACTAGTTCAAAATGAGACATTCCTATTACTCTCTTTGGTGTAATCCTATTTTTCCACAATGCTTCACATAATTTCTTGTGTCAATTCTTCTAATCTTCATCTACTAACTTTTTCATGATGGAAACCAAATTCTCGTTACTTGATTTATCTTTTCTATTCCTTTGGGGATAATAATTTGAGGAATGGGCTAAAGTTACTCCATGTTCAAAATAAAACAAGGATATCTCATTTGATGAAAAGTTGACTGCATTATCTATAATTAGCTTATGTGGAACGCCAAATCGTACTAGAATATTATATTTAATGAAATCACAAATCACCTCCGAGGTTGTGCATTTTACATGCATAGCTTCTACCCATATAGTAAAGTAACCAGTTGTAGTATGTGAGTATGACCCACACTTGAATGTGGATTAATAGGCACAACAAAATCTACACCCCATTCCTAAAATGGTTCTTCAATCACCATAGGATTTAAGGGAAGAACTACTAGCTAAGGCCTCCCAACTAACTATAGGCACTTCTCACATTTGGATGCCCAAACATATGCATCTTTGAACATGCATGGCTAGTAATAACATTGTCTTAATATTTTGAAAGTAGTCACTGAAGAAAAGAAATTTCCACCACATGCTTCATAGTGGAATATTTCCAACATATTCCTTTGATGATCCTTATCATTGACACACCTTAGGAAGGTTCCATCCAATGCACTCTTATATAATGCATCTCCCCAAATTACATATTTTGCTGCTTTAAGTTTAAGATTTATTCTCTCTTTTGGGGATAAATGAGCAGGGCATTCTCCATATGTAAGATAGGCATGCCATTTTCTATTTTTTGGCTCATTTTCTACCATTAATTTATGCATCCCTTGATCTCTGAACAATTTAGTGGGATTTATCTCCAAATCATATTCTTGCACCTTCGCCGCCCAAGATCCTCTTTTGTTGCAACCAATTTCTTGTTGTGTAAGTATACTTTTCATTGCAAGATAATACACATAAATAACAAAATATGAATGCAAAATGTAGAATCTGAATTTTTTAACGACTTTCACTATAACAAAAGTATGTTTGTCTATATGAGAGTAGTTTAATTCATAATTTTTAAGAGGATTAATCATAAAAGTAATTGGTGCTTTTATCCATTGCCCTTTGGCTTGTAACAAGATGGATGACATGGTATGCTCAGAGGCATAACAATAGATAGTAAAATATTTTTCAAAATTAGGATAAACTTATACAAGAGCATGTGAAATGGCTTCTTTAATATTTTTGAATGCTTGTTTACCTGATTCATTCCACTTAAAACCTTGTCTTTCCTTCATAATAGCCACAATGCGCTTTGTAATTTTAGAGAAATCAAGCATAAATTTCCTCAAGAAATTGACTTGTCCAAAGAAAGACTTGACTCCAGTCCTATTGGAGGGTAAGCTTAACTATTGAATGACCTTAACTCTTTTAGGATAATTATAATGCCTTATTTTGAGACAATGTGATCGATGATTCTTTGTTTAGTGACTCCAAAAACTAATTTCTTCAGGTTCAAATATATACCATATTCTTTGCACCTTTCTAAGATCCTTTCTAGATCATTGAAATGGTTTTATATTTTTCTTTGAAAACATAGGTAAATCATCAAGGTATATAACACCGATTTTTTTTAAGATCACAAAAGGAAAGATCCATAACTCTTTAAAAGGTTGCACCTGCATTGATCAAACTAAAAGGCATATGATTATATGCAAAAGTTCCCATGGGGTAGTAAAATCCATATTATAATGTTGATTTTATTCTGCTATAGTTATCTGATTGTACCTTGAGAACTCATCTAATATGGATAGTATTTATGATAGAACAATAGTTTGAAGGACATGATCCATCATGAGTAATGGTTAATTATCCTTCATTCAAGGATGATTGATTTTGGTTTCTAAAATCAAGAAAAATTTTGATTTCATCATTTTTCTTATGAATTGGAACTATATTGGCTAACCAAGTCAAATGGTGTATATGGTAGATAATTCTCGCCTTTAACATTTTATCCACCTCCTTGGAAATCACATAAGCTATTTTTGGGTTGTATGTCCTTTGTTTCTACCTGAAACGAGAGGTCCTTGGTATAAGAAGAATATGATGCTGAAGTGCCCCATTCATGAATTTCTTCAAATCATCATAGCACCAAACGAAAAATTATTTATACTTGATTAGCAGGGCAATCAAATCATATTTTTCTTTTAGTGTGCAACATTTACCAATATATACCATCTTCAGGCAATTGGGCTCTCCAATGTTAATTTCATATTCTCCTAAACTATTAATGGCTTCCCTAATCTCATTTTAATAGCTCTATCATGTTTATCAAATAAATCTTCTAGGGAAACCATACCCTTTTAAATTTTGTTACCTTCTAGCTGGATGATCCCATCCTCTAAGTCTTGTAGATCATCCAAACAAATTTCCTTGCATTCAGCTGTACTCCCTTGTAAGTAAGAATTTTTAAACATTTTTTATATTTTCTAGAAATGCTTGGATCTTCTTATCATTTAAAAAAAAATCCAATAGTCTACATTTTTTGGCACACTAGGTCTATTTATTATCTCAATTCAATATCAATCATCTATAAAATTAGGATGAGGTAACAGAAAGGCATAAACTTCCAAAGAATCAAACCTTGAGTTTTGTTTACTAGGCACCGCTTCGATGGAGAAAACATCAAAATGCTCTAATTTTTCATAGAATTTATTCCTATATTGCCTCAACCTTTCATTTTTGAATGTGAAAACTCTACGCACCTATTTGACAATCAATTTTGCATCCCCAAGAGCTCTTAGTTTTCTTATCCCTTTCTCTTTAGGTGTTGATAAAATCAACAACAAAGGTTCATATTTTGTTGTATTGTTAGTGTTTTTAAATTTTAATTCATACAAGATTAGAAATTGATCTCCAACTGGAGAAATTAAGAACTCCTACACCAAATCTTAAATTTGAACAACGTCCATCAAAATTGAGTGTTCATAATTCTGAAGAGATATCTGGGGTATGAAATCAGTGTCCTTTTTATTTTGAGAGTAGTATATAATTATAAAATTATGACTCTTCAAATAAAATTTGAGACCTAGGATCCTCTGATTTCAAAACCAGCAATTTATCTTTAGGTTTTAGATCTATCCAACCTTTTTGTTTCCTAGAGAAATCAACAAATGAGACCAATCCAATTGTATTTATCTGCCTAAGTCTTTGAAAAAAAAATGACTTAGTAAGATGCCATAGCTAGTAGGGATGTCTGCTACCAAGATATTTAATTTGAACCTTTTATTTGGATGAGCTTCTAGAGACACTTGGGCATCTTTTATCTATCCAACTAATGACACCTATTTACAATCCATTGAGTAGAATTTTTTGAAGGGTTTTGTCAAGGATAACCATAAGGCTTGAGAAATCTTGGAAAACATCACGTTATCCAAGACACCCGTTTCTACGATACAATTAATTAACCTATACCCATTAATGTAGAGAGATACATAAAAAGGGTTAGGATTTTCTTCTGAATCAATTGTTGGGAGTGAAGTTTTTAGTTCTAGAAGATAGACTGGCAGAGGGTTGTTCAACATTGATCATTTGATCTTTAGTTCGTAAGTTGACATTGAAGTTTTTAGACTTGACATATTTAACTAGGCGATCCAACTCCCTAGGATTTAGTATAAAGTATTTTTCTTGTGAAATTTATATTTTTGAATTTTTACAAAAATCTACTATATCAAAAGGATTAGCAGATATTTCTAAAGATGACATGTCAATTTTTTGTGTGCAACATCTAAGTACTTTTGGGCCCCAAGAGGTGAAAAAATATTCTTAGATGTGAAAATGGATTTATTCAACAAGAACTTAGGAGTATTTTGAGTACCTTTTTGACTCAAAGTTGGTTGACTATAGGTTATCACAACACAAGATGAATCATCTAGCATAGTGTAAATATCACCTCCTCTTTCAAAATATGACTCGTATTCGAGGAAGCTGACTATAGAGTTTCCATAGTGATTAGAGATGTCTTCTTTACTAGTAATCTCTTTAATGACCCCCTTCATAGTAGTCATTTGCATAAATCTATTCATTTTCAAATAACTAGTTCAATCATGATCTTTGGTAAGTTTTAGTTGTGAAGGAGGTAGGGATAACGTTTTATTGCTTGGTTGTACATACCCCTTTCTAGATATTTCTTGGTATGGTTGTTGCAATGGTTGTGAATTCTTTGACATTTGTCTCTTTAGGGAAATGATGTCATTTTCCAATCTTTGTATCATAGGATCAAAAGAAGTAGAAGATTGGGGCTTAGTTTTATGAAGTTCTCTTTTCCATTTCCTAGCAGTAATGAGATCATCTTCTAATTCAACTGCCATACTTTGTGCTACATCTAAATAGAAAAGTCTCGATCTTCTCAATGGAAGTTGATATTGAGGGGTTGTGCATTAATAAAGAAGCACTTTTGATTTTTAGGAGTGGGTCTTTTTGCAATATCGATTATATTCACTAACTTATTAAAATTTTCCATGAATTCTTACATAGGTTTGTGAACCTCTTTCTTCAATTGCGTCAACTATGCTAATAAGGAATGTTCATCTTCAACACTCTTGAACCTATCTTCAAATTGATTCCTCATTGCATCCAATGAATTAATGAATCCATTTGGTAGATGATAAAAACATTTGAAACAATGGTCTTTGTTAGTGATTTTATAAATAACCTGACAACCACATCTTCATGTTGGACCCCCAATACTCCACATGAAATAATTAAATCATTAATATGTTCATCTATAGAAACTATATTATCTTCCTTGAACTTAGGAAGGCTCTTTCTAGGGCCTTTAGGTAAATCATGTAATTAATTTCCTAAATTTAAAGGTCATATAGTCACCCTTGCAAAATTACTTAATGTTCTAAATTCTCAATTGGATTCTTTAAATGGTAGAATGGATGAAATGCTCTCCCATTTTCTATTACCAATAAAAAATATTATTATTAAAATATTGTCAAAGAAATGATAGTACCATGTTACACTCAAGCACTTGGCATATTGGAGAATGATTTATGCCCTTTGAAGAGAAGGTCTTCTCTAATACCTAACTTTTTTGGTTTATGGTGGTGAATTTTAAAAAATTCCTTCATGTAAAGTCTCAAAGACATGATCCACTATACTTCTACTACGTTCACCTCTTGTATACCTTCTACAATCCAACATGATTGTTACATAAGCAATATCAAAGATTGGTTACCTCAGTGCTGTTGGCCCTGATTCCTCACAATATCAACCCAAGGAACTGCAATGATTCTATCGATAATATGTAACTTCTATCTAGGAAAAAGTCATCTAATCTATTCTCCTAACTCTCCTTATTCCTCCAATACTTGATTTACCTGATAACACTCTTCATAGGATGAAGTTTTCTTTGTTTTTAATTCCCTATAGTATCATGAGGAATGGTTATTAGATTTTGGTGCTTCTAATCACATGTTTCCATGTATAAGAATTGGTTTTTATCTTACCAAAATATTGATGGTGATGATGTTCTTATGGGAAATAACATTTCTTGTAAGGTTGTTGGGATTGAGACTATTAAGATTAAATTTTTTGATGGTATTGTGAGGACATTAACTAAGGTAAGACATGTACTAGAACTCAAAAAAAAAATTCCCTGGGATCTTTGGATTCTAGAGGTTATAAATTTACAAGTCAAGGTGGATCAATGAAAGTGTCCAAGGACATTTTGGTAGTCATGAAGGCTACAAATATTAGAAACCTTTACAAGATAGAAGGAAGTACTATAATAAATGAAGTGACAATGGTATCTAAGAAAACAAATAAATATACTTGTTTATGGCATCATCGATTGGGTCATATGAGCGAGAAAGGGTTGAAGGTACTGTTAAACTGTGATTTACTTCCTTAAAATATTTTAATTTGAAATTTTGCAAGAATTATGTTTATGGGTGATCCCACAATAGTGGTTTACAATTTTTGGCCAAACTGGACACTGAAATAATTTTTTTTAACTAAATCTTCACTTTTGGGCACCTATAGCAGTTAAACCGTGAGGAATTTGAAGATGATGCAAACTAGAGTTTCGTGGAATTTTATCTATAGATTCTAAATATATTTTTTTCGAAAATTTTGAAATCAGATTGCACTTCTTTTTCCATCTCCCTTGAAAACTAGTTTTTTTCAGAAAACAACATTTTTAAAAAGTGACGTTCACCGTATAACACATAATTTTTTTTTCATGAAGGATAAAATTCTAATTCTTTCTAATTTAGATTTGAGACTCTGATATCTAGTGCTTCCTCTTGGTTAGATAGTTTTTTATTGAATATTTTTCCTTTAATCAAGTTTTGAAGTCAAACCAATTACAATTTAGACATAGCACGACTGTATAACACGTAACTTTTTTTGTATGTATCGAAATTCTTTTCTTTTTTTGTTGGATCAAGGACTCCAATATCTGGTGCACTCATATTTAAATCAATTTTTTTTTTATAATCTTCTATTTTTCCACGTGTAGAACAAAGAGCTTGATTTTCAATGAAAAACCTACATTCACAAGAAATAAAAAATAAATATAATAATCAAATTAAATTTAATTAAAATTATACTTTTTGGAAGCTTATAATAAGGACTACATACTTAAAAATAAATAAATAAATGAATTCATTTGATCCCCCAAAAGGTAAAAAAAAAGTAGTTTTTTATCAGCATTTTGATAGGTGTAAAGGAGACTCTGTTACAGGTATGGTTTAAAACTAGCGGAGTTTTATCCAAGAGGGCTTGGTCTAAGGTGGTTTGATCAAACACTATTCAATTGGAATCCTTTAAATGGAACTTTTCAAGGCTTAAATCATTATATTTTCTAAAAATATGTGATTTAAGCAAAAATCAGGATCTCCTAGAAAGTGTAAACCACTAATGTGGCAACACCCAAATGGGAAGTAATCTAGATAGAAGCTTAAAGAAGGTAGTCATACAAGTAAGGGTATTCTAGATTATATTCATTTAGATGTTTGGGGACCACCCCCTATAGTTTCTTTTAGAGGATCATCATATATTGTGACATTTATAGATGACTACTCTAGAAAGGTGTGGGTCTATATTCTTAAAAGAAAAGATGATGTGTTTAGTGTATTTAAGCAGTTTAGAGTTTTGGTTGAAAAAAGAACTGGCAGATCAATCAAGTGTTTAAGAATAGATAATGGAGGTGAGTTCATATCTTTGGAATTTGAAAATTATTGTAAGGAAGTTGGGATCGAAAGGAATAAAACCACTATTTACACTCCTCGGAAAAATGTTGTTGTTGAACGCATGAATATGACTCTTCTAGAGAGAGCAAGGAGCATGCTCAACAATACCAAGTTGCAACAAGAGTTGTGGGTAGAAGTAGTCTCTACAACTTGTTATCTGGTAAACTGATCACCATCAGTTGCAATAGATTGTAAGATTCCTAAAGAGGTTTGGATAGGTCATTCTTGTGATTATTCAAATCTTTTTTTTTTTGGTTTTGATGCATATGCTCTTATTTCAAAAGATTATCATTCTAAATTAGACCCAAAATCCAGGAAATATATCATTATTGGTTATGGTGATGGAATTAAGGGATATAGATTGTGGGATCCTACTACCCACAAAGCCATTATTAATAGAGATGTAGTATTTGATGAATCTCCTCTCATAAAATTATATATAGTAGAAGTTGATTTGAAACAGGAACAAGTACCTCAACATCAACAAATTCAATTGGAAACTCATCCATCTACAAAAACCAGGGAGAAAGAAGAAGCTTCCGAAGAAGAAGATGGGGATGCAAAAAATCTATAGGAAAATATGTAAATTCCATAACTAGATCTAAGGAGATCTAGACATGAGTCAAAAATCCACCTAAAAGGTATGATGATTATGTTTCATCTATTACTTTGATATCTAATGATAGGGAACCTAGTTGTTATCCAGAAAAAGTGGATGGTGTTGAAAATGCTAAATGAAAAATAGCAATGAAAGAAGAAATGGATGCCTTGGAGAAGAATAAAACATGGGACCTAGTAGAACTCCCAAAGGGTAGAAAAGTTGTTGGTTGCAAATGAGTCTTCAAATTGAAGACGAGTGTTGATGATAAAGTTGAAAGGTACAAAGCAAGATTGGTAGCAAAAGGGTATTGTAAAAAAGAAGGTATTGATTTTCATAGTTTTTTCACCAGTTAAGCTAGTTTCTATTTGGGTTGTTTTTGCACTTTTTTTTTAATTGATCTTGAGTTGGAGAAATTAGATGTTAAAACAAAATTTCTACATGGAGATTTGGATGAAGAGATATATATGGAACAAATAGAAAGGTTTGTTCAAGATCGCAAAAATATTTTTTTTTCAAACTCAAAAAGTCATTGTATGGCCTGAAGCAGTCTCCTAGGCAATCATACAAGAAGTTTGATTCCTTCATGGTGAGCCAAAATTTTACAATGAGTGAGTATGACCATTGTGCTTACTTTAAAATTTTGAAAAATGGTTTATTCATTATCTTTGTGTTATATTTTGACGATATGCTTATAGCAAACAAAAGCATAGTTGAGATCAATGGGTTAAAGGCTTAGATGGCTAGGAATTTTGATATGAAGGATCTCTAAGGAGAAAAAAAAGTTGGGCATGGAAATACACAGAGATAGGGAACATGGTAATATTTGGTTATCACAACAGAAGTATGTGGAGATCCTCATAAGATTCAGTATGATGAATGTGAAACTAGTAAATATCCCTTTAATTTATCATTTTAAGCTTTCTTCAATTTTATGTTCTAATAATAAAGAAGAAAAGGATTATATGTCTCATCTACTATATGCTAATGTATTAGAAAGTTTAATGTATGTGATGGTATATACAAGACCAGATATTTCACATGCAATTGGTGTTGTCAGTAGATACATGGAAAATCTAGGTAAAGAGCATTGGGCAACAATGAAATGGGTGCTTCGATATCTTAGAGGAACAAGTGGTTATTGTACCACCTTTGATGGTTGTAGTGGTTCAATTTGAGGTTATGTTGATTCAAATTTTGCAGGTGATTTGGACAAAAAGAGATTTGCATCAGGTTATTTCTTTAATCTTGCAGGAGAACCTATTTTTTGGATGTCAAAGTTTCAAGAAATAGTTGCTTTTTCCACTTCTGAGGAATAGTATATGATTGTATCACTTGCATGCAAAGAGGCAATTTGGTCGAAGGGTCTTTTGGGTGAGTTTGGAAAAGTGTAGGACAAGGTGATTGTATTTTGTGATAGTCAAAGTGTTATGCATTTAACTAAAAATCTAGCTTATCATAGTAGGATTAAGCATATTGTGATTAAATACCATTTTGTAATCTACAGGTTATTGATGGAGGTGGAGTAGATCTTGAGAAAGTTCATACAGTAAAAAATTATGTAGACATGTTTACAAAACTAATATAATTAGAGAAGTTGACGTGGTGTTTGAATTCTCTGGACTTGCAGAAAAGGTGATGAATGGGCATGGGCAAGTATCAGGTAAATTGTTGTCATGGTGGAGCTTATTGGATAATGACAACAAAATAGAAAGAAAGAAAGACAAATTTTATCTTTGGAAAAGATAAAGGAATAAAATAAAAATAAAATAAAACAAAACAATAAAAACAAAGCTAGTTTTTCTAAGTTTTACATAGGTTGAAGATATTATATATCTTGCCGCCTTGAAGCAAAATTATTTTTTTAATGAATTGCAATTGAAGATCAACAACTATGTGAAGTTTGTAATTAGTTTCTCTGAGCAATAAGAATACCAATACTTTGCCCCGTGGATTTTTCCTTGGAATATTGTCAGGGCTTTACCATGTAATTTTTTTTCTTGTCTATTATTTTATTATTCCATTTAATTTTCTTCTGTGTATTTCTTTGCAACTAATTTGTACTGTAATTTTTTAAGTTTTTGGGTTTTTTCACTTTTATTTTCACAGCAATATTGACCTTACTCACCAATTATTTTTTAACTATGTTGTTCAAAACATAGATACACATGTATGCTTATATTAAAATCTCCAAGCCCCTAAGACTCTCATTACTTGTTTATTGGTGTAGGGAAAAGTATTTTCATTTGGTTAATGGTGGTAGGCCACAAAGAGGAGCGATTGAGGTAGATCAATGATAGTAGCAAATATAAGCAATCAAGGAGCAATTTACAAGTCTTTGAATGTGGTGATTTAGGTTAATACAAATTTAATTGTACAGTCTCTAATATACAAATGTAATGATCAATTTTTCAACTCACGGTTAGAGGTTTCAAACATGACAAGCTCCAAATTTAAGTTTAAGAAATAATAACTCTATAATAAGGATGGGAAAACATCACTAAATTTGGAGCTTGATGTGTTTTGAACATTTGAGCTTGACCTAAATAATTGATTCTGTTATTATCAATCCAAAACATGTAAAAGGAAAATATAAGGATTGAAAATAATTTTGGTATTTTGATTTTTAAAGAAACAGTAATTTAAAATATTAAATTTATCTAATTTTAAAGGAAATGCTAATTTATAATAATAAATTTAGATTAAAAATTTGATACATAATTCATATATTATAAATAAAATAAGCGAAGGATATCTCTCGACACATTTTGTATAGATTTTATTAAAGATATATATGTTAGAACTTTAGAATAGTTTCAAAGATAGAATACAAATAAGTTTTTCTTATTGGAGTACACAAATGCAAACTTTGTTAAAATATAAGGGTTTGTGGAATATTGTTAGTAGGGGGTGTGAATAACCTGAAGATGTTGATACACTAACTAATCAACAAAAACAAGAATTAGTGAAAAATGAACAAAAGGATAATGAAGCATTATTTTTAATTCAAGGTGCAATAAGACATTCAATCTATCCTAGGATATGTGGTGTTGCTCATTCAAAACAGGCATGGAATATTCTTGTAAATGCATATCAAGGTGCTCACACAACAAAATTGCAAACACTAAGAAAAAGTTTTGAAAACATTAAAATGAATCAATTAATGAGTTTCTCATGAAAGTTGAAGGGATGATAAATCAAATAAGAATTTTAGGAGATGATGTAAGTAATCAACATGCAATTGTGAAAATTTTAAGAAGTTTTCCTTTTAAATTTGACAATGTTGTTTCAATAATTAGAAATTTCAAAAGATCTCACATCCATGGAAATTGATGAATTAAGTGGTATTTTATTAACAATAGAAGAAAGAATGAAAAGTAGTGAAGAATCTTTAGAACAAGCATTTGCATCTAAGGAAAACATAAGAGGAAAAATACATAATTTTTTAAGGGACATGACTCATTCCAAAACTAAACATAGAGGTGAGTCTAGTAATAACTACAAGGGTAGGGGCTATGATCGTGGACAAGGTTCTCTTTTTTTAGGAAGAAGTACCAATTACAGAGATCGAAGCAAAGGTAGAAGCAAGGATATTGGTAGAGACAAATGACATGTTCAATGTTTCCAATGTAACAAATTTGTCCATTATGAATCTCAATGTTGGCACAAGGAATCTGCTCATAGTACTATAGAATAAAAAAATATGTTTCTTTCATGTTTGAATAAAAGTTCTAATGAAGGAAATTTATGGTATATTGATTATGGTTGTTCCTCACACATGACATCTAATGAAATTTTATTTATTAATTTGGATGAAAAGTATAATAGTAGTGGTGTTTTGGGGGATAATCAATCACATGGGACAAAAGGAAAGGGAACAATTGAAGTAGAAAATGGAAATGGTAAAATTAAGCATATTTTTGATGCTTTGCTAGTTCTTGCTCTTAAAAAGAATTTGTTATCAGTTAGTTAGATGCTTGAATAGAATTATCAAGTTGTTTTTGATAGGAATGAATGTTTTATTAAGGATAAGTCACAAAAATATGTAGTGGTTGCACAAACACGTATGACAGGTGATCGTATGTTTCCTCTTCATTTTTCTTCAAGCAAGCAGGGCATGAGTACTATAGAGGTGCATGATAGTTAGTTGTGGTATAAAAGGTATGGACATCTCAATTTAGTAGTTTACTTTTTCTTAAAAAGAAATATATGATTGAAGGATTTTCATTTCTTAAGAATACACAAGCCATATGTGAAGAATGTTTGTTTGGAAAACAACATATAGAAATATATTTTTTGATTGGTTTGTCAAGAAGGGAAAGAAAACCACTTGAAGTCATTCATACTGATTTATGTGGTCATATGGAAACTCTCTCACTAAATAAATCCAAGTATTTTCTCACTTTCATTGATGATTTTTCTCGTAAAACATGGATCTACTATTTGGTTGGTAAATCAAAAGTTTTTGATAGGCTTGTTTAGTTCAAACAATTAGTTGAAAGAAAAAGTGATCAATTATTAAGGTCATTAGATCAGATAATGGGGGAGAGTGTAGGTCCAATGTATTTTTTATTTATGTATAGAACATGGGATTCAAAGAGAATTTACCACGTCCTACATTCCATGTCAACAAAATGGAGTTGCTGAAAGAAAAAATAGAACTATAGTTGAAATGGAAAGAAGTATGATGAAAGAAAAGAATCTAGATTATTAATTTTTGGCAGATGTAGTCACTATTACAATTTACTTGTTGAATAAGAGTCCCCCAAAAGTAGTTCATGGAATGACTCTTGAATAAGCTTGGTTTGGTTTTATTTCTTTTGTTGCTCATCTAAAGGTTTTTGGTTGTGTTTCCTATGTGCATATTCCTAAGGAAAAAAGAACAAAATTGGATGAAAAAGTATTAAATGCATTTTTATTGGTTACATGGTTCTAAAAACAAAGCTTACAGATTATGTGATCTTGTTAATAAGAAGTTTTGATCATAAGTGGAGATGTCATATTTGATGATACAAGTCACTATATTCCTAATGAAAAGGCTAAGAATATTGAGATTATTTTGAAAAACTCTAATCCTCCTGTGAATGTTGTAGGTGAGGAGGAATCTCATGTACTTGTGTTTGATGAATTGGAAGTCATTGATAATGCATATAATTCATCCTCCAATACAGCGAGTAGGAAATATTAAAAATACCAATGAAGAACTAAGAAAAATCATTCCCCATCACTCATGTTAGATACTAATTTTTACCAAATGACTACAAGATCTCATAGACAAGTTAATTATGCTCTCATGACTCATATTATGTAGAATGATGAGCCAGTAGATTTTGTAAAATCTAGTGCAAAGGAAGAGTGGGTTGCAACTATGAAAAGTGAAATGGTGTCCATTGAGTGAAATGACACTTGGGAGTTGGTTTTAAATTTCCCTTGGTAAGGATGTTGGTACAAAGTGGATTTATAAAACTAAATATAAATCTGATGGGACTATTGATAAATATAAGGATGGATTGGTTGCCAAAGGATACTCTCAACAGGAAGGTATTGACTATATTGAAAATTTTGCTCTTGTAACCAAGATCGATAGTGTTAGATTAGTATTTTCCTTAGCTGCTCACAATGGATGGATTTTTTTTATCAAATGGCTATTATAAGTAATTTTTTGAATGGCTATATTGATGAGGAAGTTTATGTATCTCAGGGTCAAGGTTTTGAAGTTCCTTCCAAAGAACATCTTGTTTATAGGTTGAAGAAGGATTTATATGGTCTCAAACAGGTACCCCAAACATGGTACTCCAAAATTGATTCTTATCTTCAACAAAAAGGTTTTGTAGAAAGTTAGTCTAGGATCCTAATCTTTATATTCGACATTTAGGTGAGCATATTCTACATGTTGTTCTATAAGTGGATGACCTCATATACATTGGGAATAATTCATCTTTGTTTCTTGAATTTAGAACAACTATGGTCTCAGAATTTGAAATGACTGATTTTGGACAAATACAATATTTTCTTGGTCTTGAAGTTTTGGCAGCATAGAGATGGTGTACTGTATGTTTTAGATCTTTTTCAGCAGTTTCATATGCAGTATTGCAATCCTATGGTCACAACTTTGGAGGTTGGTGTTAAGTTATCTAATTCAGAATGATTCCCCTTTTGTCAATTCAACATCTTTCTTACTAATTGAATTCGACTACAACCTTTGTCAGCAGGATTCGCCTACTGACTAAAGAAATAAACAATTCCACACAGATTTCCAGTTATGAGAAACGTCAAATTACAGCCAAGGGTTCTGTTTCAACGAGTAAACCGAGCATTCATTGGTGTGCAATTAGGGTGATGTTCTGCAAATCCAATCCAAGTAGCTTGGAGTGCATTCCAAAGAACTCGGAGTGCATGCACACCATCTTGTACAAGCGAATCTGCCCAGCTTTAACCACTTCCGTATGAAAGTTTTCTTTCTTTTCTAATGGATGGACCATCGCTCAGGGCGGACGAACTACATTAAAAGTAGCAATTTAATAGCTAAATAGCCACACGTAGGGTGAACCTAAAGATAAGAGCGGCCCCACATAGTGTCTCGTACAAGGCAACATGCCCAGCTTTAACCCCTCCCGTACGAAAATTTCCATTGTTTTACTACTGGTCAAACCACCGATCAGCGTGGACAACCACACATTAAAAGTAGTGAAAAAGTAGCTAGGGCGTAAAGACTATGCAGCCAGCAGAATGCAGGTTTGACAGTAAGGTGAAGCCAAAGATGAGAGCGTGGACCCCACGTAGTTGCATGATTGGATAATAGTTCAGTTGCAATAAAGATTTATACTCTTTAAAGTTTTTATTGGACAACAATGAGAATTATTTGATTGCTATAAAATGTTTTCTTATTTTTTCTTTCGTCTATTTTCATATTGATAAAGAGTAGAACTTTGATTGGATTATAATGAGAGTTGTAATAAAAGTTTATATTTTTCAAGGTTTATATTTTTTTAATTTTGGTTAATTTTGAATTGTTTTTTATTAATTTTTAATAAAAGTTTATAGTTTTCAAGGTTTTTAATTTTTTAATTTTCAAATTGACACTCTTTTATAATATATATTGTGATAGTTTAAATATGATTTAATATTTTAAAATTTACAATTGTTTTAATATGTTTTATAGGATTTAATTGTATAGTTAAATTTATTGTTTCATATTTTATGAATAATCGTTTATATGAATCTATTTTCATGAGTGCAAATGGTTCATTTACAACTTATTGTATTTAAGTGGCGTTTTAAGGGGTGAAATGCCAATACATCCAAAGGTTAGTCATCTCAATACTACTCTAACTAAGTCATACGTAGCATCTAGACTTTTGAAGAGATCAATCATCCCAATACTACTCCAACACAATCCAAATGCAAAGAGTGTTAAGTAGATCATTTGTGCTAATAAGAGATAGGTTCAGTAGAATCACTACTCATGAACATGGGTCAATGAGTTTGACTCAAAAAATATGCAAATGAATCTTGATAAAATAAAATAATTTGGTACATTGCAAAATTCATTGCTTGTTTGTCATTGGGTGAGCTAAAAGAGCTCTATAATGACCCAAGAGATTCATTTAATAAATAAATGGAATAGCATGTGCATTTGTAGAGTACTAAGAAACACCCTTAGATTCATTTCCAACCTTCAAATTCATATTTTTGGTACCCCCTCTACATACACTAGTATAATTAAAATGCCTCCATATTTTCACTAGGTATCCTATGTACCTAATTTTTTGGTACAGTTTTAGATCCCTTTATTAAATCTATCTTATCAACCACTTACCATTTCTCACATCTACATCTAACCTAAAACTAAGTTCTGATTGTTGCATACATTAGGTTTTTGACATAGAAGACTTAGATGAGTGTAATGCCCCATCGCGCGAACCCCAAAGGACAACTAAGTACGTAATAATTTTTTTTTGAAACACAATGTATAAATACTATGTTTACTAATGCAACCAACAAAACTACAATTACAAGTTAAACACTTAAGTCCCTTGGGGTACACGAAGTGACATTACGTAATCTACCCAATAACAAAATTTAATAAAAGTAACTTTCATATCTTCTAACATAACTCATCTATTTCAACATTTATAAAAGGGTAAGCATTAAAACAGGGACAATCCATAGAGAAAACTATACAAGATTTCATAATGAATTTAACTTGGAAAAATTAGAACTTATTTACTCAAACATAATACAACATCAAGTATGATTACAATTATGGATAAAATTTGAATTACAAAATGTGATTATACAATACATAATTATTCAAATAAATCTCAATAAACAATTATCCAAGTTTACAACATACATCTACCCAATACATGGGAGAGTTACATTTCAATTTACAAGATATGACAAAAGTTCAAATATACATTTAGAAGTACAAAACTCTAGATCAAGCTATCTCAAGAGACTCTACACTGAAAGGTTCATCTACAAATGGGGAACCCAACGGGGTGTGAAACACGTTCCACCCGACCACCCCCATGCTAGGAGTAGTTAAGAAAGGATTCCCGACCAAGTTCGTCTAAGGTAACACATAAGACTCATCTCCAACATGGAAAGAGAAATCACACGTAAAGGAAATCATAACATCAAAAGTCCATTATCTAAACATGACAACAATAAATACCAAGTCATAACAATAAACCACTTCCAGAGGATTCCAGTTAAAGCAACTAAAGGGGAATGCTAGAGGAGAGTGTCATCGCATGGCCTTACATGGATTATCCAGACATCCTATCACAAGGTTCCGCCTCCATCTATAGTTATCATGACTGCCTATCTCAAGGCGCCACTCCATAGGGTGACTCATGCGGAATCGTGAATTTCTCATAAAGATGAGATCACAATTATGCCAACCACGGCCTTCTCGGCCACCTATAGTCTATGGAAGCCCTATTAGGTGGATGAGGAATCTATAATTATCTTATTAATATTTAACTACCCATCTCCTAATTAATTAGTTAGGTTTTCACTTTTTACTCTAACTCTAACGTGGGTTATCTTGACAGCCCCTTTGTGCACCGGCGCCCACGTAGAGCCACTCTCCCTAGAACCCCCAACATACATCAAAATCAAAGGAGTTGATCCAATTATAAACACAATTATAAATTTAAATTTAAAACAAATTTATATGTTTTGTTTTTATTTTATATATGCCCTGGGCTGTGCGCAGCCTGGGAAGCTGTGTCCTCCCTATGGGGAGGCCCTAGCCCCACCAGGGCTGTGCCCAGCACCAAGGGTGTGGGGAGGTGCGGCTCTGCTGACCCTCCCCTCCCCCCATAATATATTTTTAATTTTTTTGTTTATAAATGCGTATGACGGAATAAAAAAAATGATTTGTACAGAAATTAAAATATTCCAAAATATAAATTTATGAATATCAATATTTATATATAAATAAATGTATATATACTACATATATATATATATATATGTATATACATATATATAGATTTTTTTATGGAATATATATATATATATATTTTAAAATTCTCAGCCTAACTAAGTTCTTAGAAACAGTAAGCTTATCAGCATAAATTTTTTTTGAGAATTTTGTTTTCCTTTCAAACAAATAAAATAATTTGGGAAACAAAACACTAAATTTAACTACAGGAAGTATTTAGAAAATTGCACAAAAGTTTTCTAGTTTCTTGAGTTTTACGAAAGAGTTTTTATTTAAAAATCCACAGAAGTTTTCTCTTAAATTCCTCAATCTTGGGCAAGGATTTTCTACAGCTGCTTACAGAGCTACTATTTTAAGGATTTCATTCAACGGGGTTCACTAATTTTACTTTGTAATTTTCCTACAGGGGTAACAAAATTTTAACGGCAAAATTCTGCAGCCGGGAACACTGTTTCCTACAAAGAAACTTCTAAATTCTACAGAGGGTATAGTCAATTCCTCTTACTTAAATGTACAAAATTTTCAAAAGAAGGAAGCATTCAAACCAAAAGATAGTAAGGAACCTATTTTCTGAAGGTTGTAGAAGCAAAAGTAGTGCAAAGCTTTGCCTCCAAAACTTCCAGCTTTTGAGTTCTTCCTTGAAGCTTCACCTCTAGCCAAAATGCTAGTCCAGAAAACTCCTATAACCCTTTTTAGAAAGCTTTTCAAAAGTAAATATCAGCCCAAAAGCTCCCCAAAACCCCCACACTATTCTTCAACCAAAAATTTCCCGTCAAAAATTTTCTGTTACCCCCATGCCCATATTCTCTCCGAGAATATTTTCCAACAAGAAACTCATTAAATTCCCACTTACTCCCGTGAACTCCCAATAAAAGAATTATTAAATTTTAATCAAATTTATTTATTTATTATCTTATTTTGTTTATTTTTCTAATAATAATAATAATATAGCTTTATAAGCTATTTAATTAACTTAGGAATTCAATAGCAAATTTAACATTCTAAATATCAATGAAGAAAATTTTATTCTAGTTAAACTATATCAATTAAATATATTAATTAACCACACATAAATAAAATTAATTAAATCACAAACTAAAATATTAATCAACACTACACAATTACACACAAGGACAAATTGAAACAAAGACAACATTGGACTCATAGATGACGAACTTGGGACAGGAACTCTTTCTTAACCACTCCTTTTTTCAGTATCAATCCCGTTGAGTTTATGGGACACGCTCAAACCTAACAAGAAAGTGGAGTCGATGTCTAGTACTTGCATCCTACATAGAAACAAATGTCATGTAATATATAAATCACCATTGCAGACACACCTTGAAAGGTAATCGCAGGGTAGCAGGGCACTTGCAAGTAAGTGATGCCACTCTGTCCTTTCACCAAGACACACTAGCAAACACATCAAACACCATAATAGCATAAAAATCACAACATCACCACATATATCATTAAAAATCACCACAAAATAGCCATGTAACATAATCACCATGAAATGTATCATCTAACAACATATGTAAAATCCAGTGTAGCAAATCAACCAAACAATAAATCCATGCACAACCAAAATGGTGAACTAATCACCCACACAACCAAGTACAAAATCCATCCATAAGAGTAACAACAACATGAGGGGTATTACATCCTCCCCCCTAGAATATGGCTTACTCCTGGAAGCCACTAAATAAATATGGATATGCCTCTCTAATATGGGATGCATCCTCCCATATCGCTGAAGTCTCATCATTCGGGTCCCACTAAACCCACACCTGTTCAATACCTTTGCCCCTGAGGGTGAGCCTCCATTACTGTAGTACGACCACGGGCTCGAGTGCTAGCTACCCGTCCTCGACATGAAGAGCATTCTAATCAAGTACGTGAATAACATCTGGAAAATATGGTCTAAGTACATAAACATGAAAAACATCGTGAATCCGCGATAGACTGGGCGACAATGCTAGGCGATAAGCAATAGGTCCAATCCTCTCTGAAACTTCAAATGGACCTACAAAATGAGGCACAAGCTTGGAACCCTTTCGATAACGGATTGGGCTCTTTTGCGGTTGCACTCTTAAAAGAATCGATCTCCAATAGAGAACTAACGGTCAACTCTATGTGCATCTGCATATTTCTTTTATCTATCTTGAGCTACCACAAGGTGCTCTCTGATGCGAGCTACCTATTGTTCCATGTCCTGAAGCATTTCAGGACCAAGAAGTATTTTGTCATCAAGATGGTCCCAACTTAATGGGGTCCTATAGGGACGACCATATAGTGCCTAAAAGGGAGCCATACCTATTGAGCTATGATATCCATTATTATAGGAAAACTCCACAAGATGCAAATATTCCTCCCAACGTGACTGTTGATCCATCACGTACATACGAAGCATGTCCTCAAGAACCTGATTAACTCTCTCTATCTGTCCATCTATTTCAAAATGGTAGGCAAAACTAAAATTAAGCTGTGTTCCTAAGGCACGCTGCAATGATGTCCACAATGCAGACGTGAACACTGGATCTCAGTCGGATATAATTTTCCATGGAATACCATGCAAGCGGACAATATCTTCCATGAAGATCCTAGCAACTGAAGAAGCTATGTAAGATGATCGAACATGGGAAAAATGTGCCACCTTGGCTAATCTGTCAACTGTGACCATGATAGCATCATGATGTCGAGAAGTCATCTAGGCAATCCCACAATAAAGTCTCCAAAAATTATGTCCCACTTCCATTCTGGAATGAGATGCTCGACTGTAGAAGACCTGCGGGATGCTAATGTTCTACCTTGACCCTTTGACATTCCAAGCATCTAGCTACCAAATCTGCAATATCCCTATTCATGCCAACCCAAAAGTATAGTACTCATAGATCTGCATACATTTTCTTAACTCCTGGGTGAGTAGAATAGGGAGCTCGATGTGCCTTAGTTATAATTAGAGTTCGAAGACCCTCAATAGAAGGCACGTAAATGCGACCCATATACCTTAGAAGACCATCCGACTCTAGTGAGTAACCTACAAATTTTCCTTCTAGAGCTCTACCAGATTCAACTTTTGACTTCACTTCCTGATACCAGCTATCAGATGGAAGCACTACGAGGACTTGACTCCTCAAATCTACCTCAAGAGCTACTACAAAAATATCATGTCTCCGTCGACTCAAAGCATCTACTACTACATTTTCCTTGCCCTGAACATATTTGACCTCAAATTCATATTCGTAGAGGAATTCCATCCATCTTCTTTGCTGGCATTCAGGTTCAGCTGAGTAAAAATATATTGCAAACTATGATGATCACTGTGAAGCTCGAACCTATGACCCAATAAGAAGTGTCTCCATCTCACAAGGGCATGAACCACTGTGGCTAACTCCAAGTCATGCGTGGGGTAATTAAGCTCATGATCCTTGAGCTTATAGGATTCATATGTAATTACATGTCCTTCTTGCATCAAGATGGCTACTAAGCCCTCCAAGGATGCATCGGTGCACACCATGAAATCCCCAGTAGGATCAGGAACTTCCACTATTGGTGCACTAGTCAAACTATCCTTAAGAGTCTCAAATGTTGTCTGGCACTATTCAGACCAAATGAAATTTTTCCCTTTCCTCTAAAGGGAAGTAATGGGATATGCAATCCTAGAAAAACCCTTTACAAATCTCTGATAATAGCCCACTAAACCAATAAAATTGTGAATCTTTGGAACATTCTTGGGTGTTGGCCAATCTACAATAGCTTGGATCTTTGATGGATCCACTGCAATACCTGCACCTGAGATGACGTGCCCCAAATTCTTCACCTCTATTTTGTAGAACTCACACTTAGCCAAATTGGCAAATAGCTAGTTGTCCCTCAAACATTGTAATACCTACCTCAGATGTTCCTCGTGCTCCTCCATTGATTTAGAGTACACTAAGATGTCATCAAGAAAGACAAGTACAAACCTATCCAAGTAGGTATGGAAAAATCCATTCATTAGGCTCATAAAAACTGATGGTGCATTTGTTAACCTGAATGACATAATAGTGAATTCATAATGCCCATAACGAGTACGGAATGCAGTTTTATGAATATCAGCTTTGACTATTCGCAACTGATGATAGCCAAAATTAAGATCAATCTTAGTGAAGACTTGAGCTACTTTTATTTGATCAAACAAGTCATCAATCCTCGGCAAAGGATACTGATTCTTGATTGTCACTTTGTTGAGCTACCTATAATCTATACACAATTGAAGTGAACCGTCCTTTTTTACAAATATAACTGGTGCTCCCCAAGGGGAAACACTAGGACAGATGAATCCTTTCTCTAAAAGCTCCTCCAACTACAAACGATGCTCCTGTAATCCCTGTGTTCTCATCCAATATGGAGCTAGAGAAATAGGCTCAGCTTTAGGAACAAGATCGATTTTGAAGTCGATGTCACACTTTGGTGGCATCCCAGGGATTTCACTAGGAAAAACATTAAAATATTCCTTAAGAAGGGGGTAATCATCCAATGAAATCCCTTGACTCTCATCTGAGTCTAAATCATCAACTGACACTGCATAAAGCTGACAACCCTATCTGAAACACCTTTTTAATTACATAGCTGAGATCAAACGTAATGAGATAGGTCTTTGAATGCCAATGATCGCAACCTCATTACCCGCATCATCAACACAATGCAAAACCTTATGCTGACAATCAATTATGGCATGGTGGCCACTTAACCAATCCATACCTAGAACCACATCATGTGAACCAAGTGGTAGGATTCAAAGATCCACCGTAGCCATGAGTGTCCCAATTTACAAATTACAACCCTAAACTAGTGACTCAACTACAACCTTTGCCGCGGAGGCCAATTCGACTTGCCACTTAATGTCTTGCCTAGCTACCACCAATCTACAGCATTCCACTACTAAAGGAGAAATGAATGAATCTGATGCCCCAGAATAAAAGAGAATAGAAATACTAGTACCATTCAATGCACTTGATGTATCAACTATAGTGCCTTGATGTTCAACTTGGTGATTGTCCACTACTGCAAATACCTGATGTGCTCTCCCTGTATTGCCCATTGTCGGCTCAGAAGCAGCTAGTCTCTGGCTAAATCCTATAGTGCTCCTCTGTGGGCACTGTCTAGCAATATGTCCCTATTTCCCACAAGAGAAACAACCTGTACCTCATCCAAACCCTCTAACACCAGATGGTGCACTTGACTACTAGAAATTGACTCGAGAAGGTGCCGACTATGTACTCTGAGTAGGTTGCACAAAATGATCCTGTCTAACTCGTTGCCAGCTTCGATTCCTTCTGCTCTGAGATCTATCTCCCTGCTGTGACAGTGATTTGTTCTGTTTGGGCTTTGACTTCTGCTACTGCGGACCACCCTTAGAGGGTTCCCAAAAATTCCTAGAAGACCCTGCAGCTTGAGGTTGTCCACCTTTAGTACCAAAACCTGAAACTGGAGCACTGCCAATTTGAACTCCTGTGTGTCCTCCTAATGCCATAGCTAGATTTTCTTCCACAAGGTGAGCCTTCTCAACCACTACCTCCATCGTCTTCAGCTCGAAGACTCTAACTCCACCACTAATGCGGGCATTTAAGCCCCTGACAAAATGTTGCACAAGCATTGCCTCATCATTTCCGATCCCTGCATACTGTTTGAGCTCGTAAAAATGATGCTCATATTGTTCTGCGGTCATTGCCATTTGTCTTAACTCTTGAAATTCATCTGCCCTACACTGCCTCCAATGATCAGAAAGGAAACAGGTCATGAACCTCTCCACAAATAATTCCCAAGTCACCATGCTAATGTCAATATGAAATTTTTGTTCTTCCAACCACCACCAAGTGCATGCGAAACCTCTGAGGTGCATGATGGTGCACCTAGCCCTAGTATTACTACCATAGGGATGCATCGCAAAGGATCTATCCAAATCGATCAACCAAGTTTTTGCCTCAAGACCCCCACTAGAACCATCAAATGTAGGAGGTCGTGCTCTCGACAGGTCTCTCATATGACCCGCCACTACTGCATCATGTTCAACTGTGTTTTCCCCATGTCTAGGAGATCTCTCTCTTTCCCTATCCAATCTCTATTCCTCTTCCTGTCTAGGGCCTAAACGACCCAAAATCTCCTCTAGTAAATGTTGTAACTCACCATCTAGACCAGGTTGTTCTGGGTTCTGACCACCACCACCTATTGGATTGCTTTGGGAACTTTGTAGTTCCTTACACTTTGAACCTTGAGAGCTCAGAAGTGATGGACTTTGGCAGTTGGCCCCACGACCACCACCTCGGCCTCTTCCTCGGCCACGACCTCTACCCCTAGACATGGTCCTGCACAACAATTGCAGTTATGTGAGATCAAGAGATAATTCAAGGTTGCCTAATGGACACAAACTACCCAGAGTACCCAGTGTTTGCAAAACCTAGCTTTGATACCAAGTTGTAACGCCCTGTCGCACAAACCCCAAAGGAAAACTAAGTACGCAACAAATTTTTTTTGAAACACAAAGTATAAATAATATGTTTACTAATGCAACCAACACAACTACAATTACAAGTTAAACACCTAAGTCCCTTGGGGTGCACAAAGTGACATTACGTAATCTACCCAATAACAAAATTTAATAAAAGTAACTTTCACATCTTCTAACATAACTCATATATTTTAACATTTATAAAAGGGTAAGCATTAAAACAAGGACAATCCATAGAGAAAACTATACAATATTTCATAATGAATTTAACTTGGAAAAATTAGAACTTATTTACTTAAACATAATACAACATCAAGTATGATTACAATTATGGATAAAATTTGAATTACAAAATGTGATTATACAATACATAATTATTCAAATAAATCTCAATAAACAATTATCCAAGTTTACAACATACATCTACCTAATGCATGGGAGAGTTACATTGCAATTTACAAGATATGACAAAAGTTCAAATATACATATGGAAGTACAAAACTCTGGATCAAGCTATCTCAAGAGACTCTGCACTGAAAGGTTCATCTACAAATGAGGAACCCAATGGGGTGCGAAGCACATTCCACCCGACCACCCCCGTGCTACGAGTAGTTAAGAAAGGATTCCCGACCAAGTTTGTCTAAGGTAACACATAAGACTCATCTCCAACATGGAAAGAGAAATCACACATAAAGGAAATCATAACATCAAAAGTCCACTATCTAAACATGACAACAATAAATACCAAGTCATAACAATAAACCACTTCCAGAGGATTCTAGTTAAAGCAACTAAAGGGAAATGTTATAGGAGAGTGTCATCACATGGCCTTACATGGATTATCCATACATCCTATCACAAGGTTCACCTCCATCTATGGTTATCCTGATTGCCTATCTCAAGGCGCTGCTCCATAGGGTGACACATGCGAAATCGTGAATTTCTCATAAAGACGAGATCATGATTATGCCAACCACAACCTTCTCAGCCACCTATAGTCTATGGAAGCCCTATTAGGTGGACGAGGAATCCATAATTATCTTATTAATATTTAACTACCTATCCCCTAATTAATTAGTTAGGTGTTCACTTTTTACTCTAACTCTAACGTGGGTTATCCTGACAGCCCCTTTGTGCACTGGCACCCATGTAGAGCCACTCTCCCTAGAACCCCCAACATACATCAAAATCAAAGGAGTTGAACCCACAAGTAATCAAAACACAGAATAGAAACAATCATGAGGCAAAACCATCTCGCTATAATAATATGACTCATTTCCCTAAACAAAACGATACATCTCAAAATAATACTCAAGATCACTACTTGAAACAAAATGGAAACAAGCATCGATTATAAAAGCCACATAATTTAATTCACCAAATTTCCCAAACCTCTGGAAGTTTAATAATAACCCTGTCTCCTATAAATGGTTAACTAACTTAAGGGACTCCACATGTTGATATCCCAACTCAAGAAACCCAATAAAGATCTCAAGAATATAAAATAAATTAACCAATTATTCAATATCAAGAAATTGATTAATAACACAAATTCACTATGTTTAACAAATAGATGAAGACATTACACTACAAGAAATCCATCTCAGAAGTCAAACTACCAATTTCCTCAATTTGTTTCATTAATTGAAAACACTCGAATAAATTTGATTATATACTTTTTACAATTTTGACCAATAAGAACCTAAAGTCATAGAAAATAACTTACATAATATACACCCGTAACTAACCAAGTGTATATGTGTATATATATATATATAATTTTTTCAATTAAATTAACATTATAAAATAACCCGCAAAATTATATATATATATATATACACATGCACATATATTCCTTATGAATAAATAAATATATATATATATATATTTTGTACATATACATATATATATATAGATATAATAATATATATATTCATATATATATATATATATACTTATTTAAATCAAAATTGAATTTAATGAAATCCAATTATAAATTTAAATTAAAATTAATTTATATGTTTTGTTTTTATTTTATATATACCCTGGGCTGTGCGCAGCCTGGGAAGCTATGTCCTCCCTGTGGGGAGGCCGCAGCCCCACCAGGGCTGTGCCCAACACTAGGGGTGTGGGGAGGTGCGGCTCTGCCGACCCTCCCCTTCCCACATAATTTTTTTTTTTAATTTTTTTTTTTATAAATCCATACGATAGAATAAAAAAAATGATTTGTACAGAAATTAAAATATTCCAGAATATAAATTTATGAATATTAATAAATATATATATATATATGGAATAAATATATATATAATTTTTAAAAAATTCTCAGCCTAACTGAGTTCTCAGAAACAGTAAGTTTATCAGTATAATTTTTTTCTGAGAATTTTATTTTCCTTTCAAACAAATAAAATAATTTGGGAAACAAAACACTAAATTTAACTACATGAAGTATTCAGAAAATTGCACAAATTTTTTCTAGTTTCCTGAGTTTTACCAAAGAGTTTTTATTTAAAAATCCAAAGAAGTTTAAACTTAAATTCCTCAATCTTGGGAAAATATTTTCTACAGCTGCTTACAGAGCTACTATTTTAAGGATTTCATTCAATGGGGTTCACTAATTTTACTGTGTAATTTTCCTACAAGGGTGACAACCTACAGGGTTAACACAATTTTAACGAAAAAATTCTGCAGTCAGGAACACTGTTTCCTACAGAGAAACTTCTAAATTCTATAGAGGGTGCAGTCAATTCCTCTTACTTAAACATACAAACTTTTCAAAAGAAGAAAGCATTCAAAACAAAAGACAGTAAGGAACATGTTTTTGAAGGTTGTAGAAGCAAAAGTAGTGCAAAGCTTCGCCTCTGAAACTTCCAGTTTTTGAGTTCTTCCCTGAAGCTTCACCTCCAGCGAAAATGCCAATCTAGAAAACTCCTGCAGCCCTTTCTAGAAAGCTTTTCAAAAGTAAATATCAGCCAAAAAACTCCCCAAAACCCCCATACTATTCTTTAGCCAAAAATTTCCCGTTAAGAATTTTCTGTTACCCCCATGCCCATATTCTCTTCGAGAATATTTTCCAACAAGAAACTCATTAAATTCCCACTTACTCCCGTGAACCCCCAATAAAAGAATTAATAAATTTTAATCAAATTTATTTATTTATTATCTTATTTTATTTATTTTTCTAATCATAATAATAATATAGCTTTATAAGCTATTTAATTAACTTAGGAATTCAATAACAAATTTAACATTCTAAATATCAACGAAGTAAATTTTATTTTATTTAAACTATATCAATTAAATATATTAATTAACCACACATAACTAAAATTAATTAAATCACAAACTAAAATATTAATCAACACTACACAATTACACACAAGGACAAATTGAAACAAAGACAACATTGGACTCACAGATGACAAACTTGGGACGAGAACTCTTTCTTAACCACTCCTTTCAACATTAATCCCGTTGAGTTTATGGGACATGCTTAAACCTGACAAGCAAGTGGAGTCGATGTCTAGTACTTGCATCCTGCATAGAAAAAATGTCATATAACATATAAATCACCATTGCAGACACACTGTGAAAGGTAATCGTAGGGTAGCAAGGCACTTGCAAGCAAGTGATGCCACTCCGTCCTTTCACCAAGACACACTAGATAACACATCAAACACCATAATAGCATAAAAATCACAAGATCAGCACATATATCATTAAAAAACACCACAAAATAGCCATGTAACATAATCACCATGAAATGTATCATCTAACAACATAAGTAAAATCCAGTGCAGCAAATCAACCAAACAATAAATCCATGCACAACCAAAATGGTGAACTAATCACCCACACAACCAAGTACAAAATCCACCCATAAGAGGAACAAGAACATGAGGGGTATTACAATGGGCAATGACAAATATGTCATTATACAAAAATATTTGACATAAACATTCTTATAATGCTTCTTAACCCCCACACCCTTAGCACACAAACTCTAGTAGTGGACCCCCTTAATAATCGATATATGAATTATCATAATATATTAATCTAAATTATAATAGAAGGGTTTTGGGTGAGCGCACTAAATTGGAGGTCAAATAAAGTAGACAAATTACAATAATACAATCATGTTACACCAAATGTTCATGTATTATGGCAAGGTAAAAACCAAGCCATAACACATGTGTTATATAGGGCATAGAGGAAAATAATATCTCATTCATAAAAATCCCAAAACATATCAGTGGTGTGGCCAACTATTACACAAAAGGTAAAAGGTGAGCACATTTCTAATATCTTTGTGCATTACCAACTTCAATCATATTTTTTCTTCCAATTCCATGTGATAAGGGGGGTAAGTGGTCAATATTTTAAATTTTAAATTAAATTTTGTTTAGATTTTTTTAAATTTTAATATTTTAAATATATTTTAAATATATTTTTAATGAACTCTTCTAAACCCTAATCCAAAATTAAATTTAAATGAGAATTTTTTTATAGAGAACCCTCCATCACCCACATCTCCTTTAAGACATCCAACAAACCCTAGAGAGAGTGAAGAGGAGGTATTAAGGCACTTAGAATAAAATGAAATTCAAATGAAATTCAAATGACATAATTAATTTCAACAACCCCCCACCTTGCATCACTTTCTTCATCATGAAACAAGTTGACTCAATAACAAATCAAATATGTCAATAAAACCCTCATAGAAATGTATATCACAAATTTTATGCGATAAAAATTATCATATGACAAGGTAAAATAAAATATATATTTACCAAAAGGTCAAATTTGTGCTCAATTTACTGATCCCAAAATTAATGCACTTATTTTCATGACATTGAAGAAATTCTTTATGAATTTTGTGCAATCATGATGATATTTTAAATATGTTTTAGGATATGTGATGGGTGGTCTTTCACCAAATTCATTGTAACAACCATGAGCTGCCTTTATATTTTTTGAAAAACATTTCTTGTGAGTTTGTCCTCCATGAAATTTTCAATTATCTTAATAAGAGAGAGTTTATGTTATAGGGAGAGGCTCTATCCAAGATATAGTTAAAGGTCATTGGGTAGAAAACCAATAACAAATATTGCAAGGATAAAAATATACATCATGTGACAATGTTATCAATTATTAAGGAGACTATGGAGCTTTGAACTCTTCATATAATTACTAGCCTCACAAATAGCTTTATACAACATGACATGTAGATATCCTAGTTTCATAGGTCACACATGATTGAATATAATGATACTACTAGTTTTATTGATACTACCCCCCCCCACTTGTGTTATAGCTACTATCAATCATGTTTTAGAGTAGATAGTGATACATAGGGTGGAAAGGATGTCACCTCCCATAGCTTGCTTTGGAAACTACCAATCTTTAGGGTTGCATTTGTTTTGGGCATCCCATCAAAAGGGTTAGAATTTCGTGGCAATGTTCAAATATGTGTTTTTTTTTTTTTTGCTTGGTAAAAGAGTTTTTGTATATGAAAAGATAAAAACAAAAAACATAAAGCAAGCCCTTGAAGTAAGGGGAGCACAAATGACAAGAACAAAGCACACTTCAGCCACCATGAGAAACTTTGAAGCCAAACCACCAGCAAAGGCAATCCTTGAAGCCAAACCACCTAGCAAAGACAAACAAAAGAGAAATACTTCAAGATTCGAATCCACGTTCAAATATGTGTTATTTGCAAACTATAGAGAAACAACCAAATATCGAAAATACACTCCAGATCAAGTTTGCACATTTTTCATTATTGGTAAAAATATCCAATCTTTCTAAATACGTAATGTTTTCTACATTTCAAATATGTCGAGGTTTTGATAATCAATTTATTTTTCTAATGACTTCTTTTAATACTGAAAACATATGCATACTATTTTTAATGATATTTTTTATTCAGTCATCGAAATTTCAAACAAATTAATTTTTTGCATTTAAAAGTCTAATTATATACACATTTTAAAAAAATGACTTTCAATTAATTTAAAATATATATATATAAAGGGGAGCATGCTCAATTTTTTTTAAAAAGATGTGTCCACTTTAAAAAATAGTAAAAAAGTATACATTCATTCAAAAATAGAAAAAAAAAAAAAACATAAACTATGTAATGCTAGTTAATTTTTTATAAAGCAATTTGTAAAATTAACTATCTTTTGATAACCAATTTCACTATTTTTTTTTTGAAAAATCATCATGATTATTTTAATAATCATAATCATTTTCATTAGAACGATGTAAAATAATAAAAAACAAAAAAACAAAAATCTCCAACACAATAATGTCATACCAGTTAAAGATTTTAAATTTATCCTCACATTTTTTAAATCAACTGAAAAATTAATCATAACTAAAAATAAATAAATCCAATAGTCAATAGTCAACACAACAAAAGCTAGGCGTTCAACTGAAACGCTATAAAATAAAACTCAAGTCAACATACAACAAAAACTAGGCGTTCAACTAAGTCTCAAGCAAAACTCCAATAGACATTGCAATTAACACTCTAATCAGCAACAGATTCCCTAAAAATAACACTGCCTAAATGCTTTAAAACAGTGCCTAAAATTACAGAAAAACATCAACTTATTGCAAAACAAAAAATTAAAACACGTCTCTAAAAATAATCCTAACTGCTGCCAAAGTGGCGCCTCAGCAGCCATTATCCCACAGTATTTGAGCTTCGAAGATTCTCCACGTAGAGCGGCAGTTCTTGTCCTGTGCAATTGATGCATCTCGCTGGCAAAATCTTTTAAATTTACGTTCGAAGATCCTCCAAATTCGACGGCCTGTCTTGCCATCTTCTTCAACTTTTCTGCGTCTCTTTTCATCTCTTTCCCCTCCTCTTTACTCAAAACAAGTGTTACACTGCCCTTCACTCGTTGCTTGTCTGGAATTCCATCTCTATGTTGGCACATTTGGATTCTGATTCCCAACTTAATTGCTAGTTTAGAATTGAAGTGTTGATCTGCATATACGGGCCAAGTGATTAATGGGACTCCTAGAGCTACGCTTTCAAGTATAGAATTCCATCCGCAGTGGCTCACGAAGGCTCCTACAGATGGGTGGGAGAGAATAACAAGCTGTGGCACCCAACCGTGGCACCCAACCCCATATCACCAACCCTCTATTCTGTGTTCGCTCTTGGAACCCCTCCGGAAGATATGTGCGAGCAAGAAGATCTGGTGTCTCAGATGTACTGGGTTCGAGCTTTGGGGACACTTTGATAGCCCAAATGAAGGGCTGTTGGCTGGCTTCTAGACCACTAGCCAAGGCCTTGCTTTGTTCTTCTGTTAAGAATACCTGACTTCCAAACGAAATATAAGCAACTGAACATGAGCTTTGAGAATCCAGCTATTGGAGCAGCTTATCTTCGCTGGTATCTACCCTTTTACCTCGGTTGCTAACTTTCACTGCACCTTCAAAGCAAGTCGATGGAAGTACTGGGCCTATGGACCATACCTTCTTTCCTGTCAGATTTCTCAAGTGTTGTAGATATTCAGGCTCCAGCTGCTCATACGTATTGATGAGCATTCCAAATCCTTGATTGACTGACTGTAACCGTCCTATTACATCAAGCATGAAGGGGTTGAACAACGTGGTGTCTATTTCGTGCTCATGTAATGTGAGAGGAGTGGGGAGATCCAAACTCAGTACAATACTGTCGCCTTCTTTCCCAATACGTTGTACCAGGCGGAAAGCCATGCAGAACGCAGCAGAGTCAGAGCGAGTGCACCATATGTATCGAACACTACCCTGGTGTTATTGTGCTTTTGGGGCACCTCCATACTCCATCCCAGAAGCGCATCATGCATAATACAAACAGGAGGATCCATCCCTTCAATTTGAGCTTCAAGCCAATGGTTAAAAGGTTGTTCAAGCTTGACGACCAGATCATAAATTAGACCACAATGCTCGGGAGGAACTTGATCGAAGTTTTCAACTCCCTCCGGTAGCCCTTCTACTAATGGCGTAGGAAGGACAAGGAGGCGAATATCTAAGCCGGAGGAAATAACTTGGGCCATTTGGAGTTCCAGACGGGGGCCATTAGCAGCAGTGGTGACACAAGTGATGGCGAGACCGTAGGAGGCAAGCAAGGTAGAAAAGTCGAGTAAAGGGATGGTGTGACCGAGTGCAGGAAAGGGCACTGCCACCACATGAGGTTTCACAAAACCGTTCATCATCTTGCAGATTGAATCAAACTGCAACTTTGTGGGAAGGATTCACCAACTAAGCACAGAACTAGACACTACGGCACGCAAATATTATATAGCAGCCGAGGAGGACAAATGAGAAGTGACATTTAATAGGGCTTATCTATACAGGGAAACTATATGAGCTTATCAGTGTTGTTTACAACGTCACTTGACCTCGGTTTTGAGAGATCCGTTCTGCCGAAAGAAGACAGTTGCGATCACATTCATTTAGTTTCAACGGCCGTGCATCCATCTAAAACTCTTTACACCCCTCTGATTCACTAATACAATAATATGGGGACCATTTTGATTTAATCTATTTTGTTTTTTTGTCAGTAATAGGTCTTATCAAGCATATTCTTCATATAATAAAATATATAATATCTCGATTCCTCTTCTAGCTAACCAGAGTAGGGTGGGGCCCTTTAGTGAGTAAACAAAGTTTGGCATTCCCGCCGAAATCAAGCATGACTTCAAGAAAGGTTGATCCGCATTCCTATTGCCTGCCACCGACCCGCCTGACCTGTTTATTTAATTCAACCTACAGTATTCAATTCTACTAAGCTTCAAATGAATGGCCTATTCCTTCCCCCTACCTTCTTATAAGGGCGAGGGGCTACAGCCATGTGGGTCAATTTTGTGATTATGTAATGGTTATATTAAAAAAATTAAAAATTGTAGGATTTTTATTTTTAGTTCTGTGATATGGATTTTTAGGATGAGGTTGAATGGGGTTCTAAGGTATTAATTTTATGGAGTATGGTAGGTGTTATATGAGGTAAAAATAATTACAACATTAATCAAAATATTTTTCTCATAAATAAGAATCTCTATTTTTTAGTTTGTAATTTTTAGCGAGTGTATTTGGGCACTGTCTATGCAAGTGACAATTTGCACCAATGGGCATCGATGGGCATCCGATAGTTGCCATGCCTGACATACCTACTGCTAACTATGCCTCTGATGGCCTAGCCTGTCGTCCAAGGGTTGTCGTGCATCCTGTTGTCCTTGTCAATGTCAATGCCACAAGTTGGAGGCATTGAGATCTACGGTTGCCTTTGAACTTGAAACCTGCACTCAACTTGCAAGCTAAGCACAACCACAACACGGAGCAGCGCCAAACTTTTCAAACATTAATGTCACCATTAATTTGACATGCTACAAATTAATTCAACAACGCCTACCAACGTTGCAACGGAATGCAAGTTGGCCAACGCACCTAAATTTCCCACTCTTTCAACCTTTGACAGGAAAATGATTTTCTCCCAAAGCTATTAACTTTGGTCTTTTAAACTCACATTGCTATTCGGCCGAAGTTTCTCTTACTGGACCAACATTCATACCATAGCTGAGGAGTAACCAGTCTGAGCTACTTTCATTTCTACGAGCACCAACCAGTCTGAGCTGCTTTCATTTCTGCCAGCACTAGGTTATTTTCAATATTGTCTTTTCTTCTTCTTTTTTTCAAACAAAGTCTTTATGTGATTTGTATAGTTTTACATTAATGAAGAGAAACAATGTTAATGTTTTTCTTACTACTACGCATGGGCAGAAAACCCAAAACAAACCCCAAATAAACTGAGACGGGCCAAGGCAGACCACACCCCAGTGAATCGAATCCTCTTTCTATTTGCTCAACTTGAACCTCCTCTCCCAATCGGTCTCATCCCTATCACTCAAGCTCTCTTTGTATTGGGTTGTTTGTTTTTTGTTTGCTTCTTCACTCCGCCCCTCCAAGAACCGTTCCCTCACCTCTGTTCTCTATTTTTCCACACAGAATGCCTAATTCTTTCTTTTTTAATTTCCTTTTTTAGCTATTTACATTATATTTCAAAATACAGTATATTTCCTGTTTGCCATATATTTGGAATGCCCATAGTGACCATAGTGTTGCGGAAAGACCTATCTTCAGCATCAAAAAGGACCAACTCAAGTGCCAATAAAATAAAATTAGCATTTTTATATTTTTAAAAAATATTTTTTAAAATAAAGATCTAATAAAAAAAAATTTAAATATACACTAATTTACTTTAATCTTATTTTATTTAATTTTAAAAAATATTAAATAATTTTAATTTAAAATAAAGTGATTTTTAAATCATTCTAAATAAAATAAAATTAACATGCCTATATTTTAAAAAAGTCATGATTTTAAATAAAGATCTAATAATTTTTTAAAATCTATACACTAATTTACTTTAAATTTATTTTACTTATTTTAAAAAGAATTAAACTATTTTCAAATAGTATAAAATACAATTTGGGGCTGATTTGGAACTATGTTGGAGATAGACTTAATTTTTGTTTGAGCGTGAAATTGAGAACGCCGAAAGTTGAAATTTACTGAGCACATTAAATTACTGTATTAATAGTGAAATCTTCTTCTACTTTTAATATAATATAAATTAAGTTATCTTAATTTTATCTTAAAAATAAATTTCTTTTAATTAAAAATATTTTAATTATTAAAAAAAATCAGTTTAAATATAAGAAATATATTTTTTATAAAATTATATCATGTTTATTTAAACATTAATAAAGTTATATTATTATTAAAATATATCTTTTTAATAAAGATAAATTTATTCATAACATATATTTAGATTTCATATATTCATATAGAAGATATCTTAAAAAGAATCTAGAAGTTATATAATTTTCTTTATGAAATTCAAGGTATATAAAAAACAAAAATGAAGTTTTTTAAAGCTAAAAAGATATCTATTCTTTCCAAAAAATTATTAAATTTATTTTAATTAAAAAAAACTTTTTAAGTAAAAAATGTAATAACGCATACATACAATTTTTAACAAATTTTAGAGTAATTTATTATGTTTTAATAACACTAATTATGTTGACTCACTGTCTCTTAATAGGCTTGTAAGTTAATCCTTTTGGACTCTTTGTAAGGAATTATTTGTTGTTCAAACTCAAAATCAGAGAGCATTAACACAACACATTTAAAACAAGGTAAAAACATATTTAAAGAACTCAATAAAATGTGGTTTATATAGATTTTAGGAGACTTATGGAATTCAAATGTAAAATGTATTTGAAAATAAAGACCTAATTAAATTTAAATTGATAATGATTTGGATCTTTTGGAGGTACAAAACTAACTTGAGATAATTTCTCACATGCAGATTTGAACACAAAAGAAAACTGTTTAGACAAAAAAAAATTAAACAATACAATAAAATAAAATATTTTAAACATATAATAAAGTCGATATTAAGTAGCGAAAAGTAAATAATTTTGAGTAAATAAAAATAGTTTATCAAATAAAAAATAAAACTTATAAATCTTTAAAAGATCTATAATACACTAATTCCAAAAATTAAAAAGAAATAAAACAAATTAAAATTATTAGCAAATACATATATCAGCACGACCTAACAATCAACTTGTGAACTCTAATATTTGAGAGGAAAGGATCGAATGGACCTCAGCTGTGGAGGCCAATCATCTATATTGAGGGTGGGACCCACTCCAGATCAAATGATGTTTTTTATTAAAGTCAAAATTATGATTTATTAAGTGCAGGTTTTGAGTTATCAGGTAGCAGATCTCAGTAACGACAGATCTTAATGGGCATTGATTGGAGAGGACAGGTCAACGATAAGTTGATTAGAGTGCAGGTGATGGGTGACAACCGTAGTTGGACAGGAAGAGTTAGAGACAATGGTAGACAATAGGTACAAACCGTTAGCAAAGGCTTGCATGAGTGCAGCCATTGGGTGCCCATCAGGTGCCCATCGATGCCATCGGTGCAAATTGTCACCTACATAGACATTGTCGTAGATCTTGGCAGCTGCAAATCTCAATGGGCATTGATTATAGAGGGCAGGTCAACAACAAGTTGATTAGAGTGCAAGTGATGGGGCTAGAAATTTTTCCTACTAGCATAGGATTTTTTTTGCCACTTATCAATCCTTTAGAGTTTTAAGATCCCTACAATTAATGTAAGAATTTTTTTGGAAGGAAAATTAATTAACTTTATATTTAGTCGATAAACTATTTATTGTGGGCTTTTCCATAGAGTTGTCTCACGCCTGATATAAATTGTCTCACATGAGAAAATTCCAGGAATTGTCTCAAATTCTGACGAACTATGATTGGCGCACATTCCTTCAACTATTTTGTAGCTTGATTGAAGGGTAGTAGGAAAGAGGGATCCATTGGCTTAACACTCAACCGAGGCAAACACATTGGATGCGATCACAAGGTGAACGATGACACCTTCTGTAATCGTGCAAGGGCTCACCACCAATTTCAGGGACTCATATTTGTCTTCAAAGGAAAAATCAGGCTAAAAACAGGAAAGAAAATTATGGCAGTGCGTTATTTTGTTTGCAAAGTGTCATAGAACAGGGGTTGCATGGGAGTTGGAGCATGAAAAGTTGTATTCTTTGAGGTCGTTCAATCTATGAGAATTAGATGTGGGGGTTCGATGAGACATCAAATTTCTGAATATCTTGGTGAACACTTAACCTCTTACGCGCACGTCTAATTCTAGCAAATCCTTGCGCTTCAACAGGCATTTTTTGATAACGAAGAGAGTCATCCGCATTTTCTGATCATGAAGAGAGTTATCCGCAGCAAGTTACATGCTCTCTTCTTTCTTGCTCCTCTTTCTCTTATCGCTTCTATGCCTTTTGTCTTTCAAAACAATTGCAAAGCACGCTTTGAGCTAAGTACACCTGGATTTCAGCTCTATATAGAAATAACCAGACTGTAGTACCCCTCCATTTATGCTTATGTTTTCTATTGCATGTTTTTATACTGTTAGACTCTAGTACTTGGTTTGGATATTTTGATCGCTGGTTTTGAGCGACAGTGGATTTATTCTGTGACATGATGATACATTGTATGGTGATTATTAATTTCAGACATGCTTTGATATAGCATAGATGTTTACTTTCAGATGATTACTGTTATGTATATGTTTATGATGGACTAACTGTTATTTAATTCATCAGTCTGATGTGACGTGTATTGGTGTGGAGAACGGAATCGCATCACTCGCTTGCGAGTGCCCTGTGGTATCCGTGATCTTCTCCGCACGATGTGCCTGTACAATGAAATATATATATATATATGCATGTTTTTGCTTGGTTGCAAGATTGCAGGTACATGACACCGACTCCACCTGGTTACTCAGGTCTGAGCGTGTCAAGACTCAACGGATATGTTGATTGGGAGGTAGTAGTTTGGTTCATCCTAGTCTAGTCTATAACCCCGTCATAGTACATCGTCTGTTTAGTTCAGAGTCATAGATTGTCTTATATTTTTCTATTTGGTTTAATTGCTTGAAAGGAAAAATGTCAATTTTAATAATAGTTTATTATATTTTAATTTACTATTATTTAAATTAATTGTTAAATGTTAAAGAAATAAGGTTTTCATATTTTATTAATTAATTAATTAGTTTGTTTAGTTAAGTAATTTGATCATAAAGATTAAATTTATTTAATTAAATTAATATTGTTTAAATTGTGTGTGAATAGATTTATTTTTTTAATTAAATATTTTGTGGAAATGGCATGTTTTATTATTAAATATATTTGCAATTTAAAAATTGTTAATTTTAAATAAATTAATTAAATCATGCAAATCTTGAAAGGAAAGATTGCCAAGAAGTTGTTGAGAAGATATTTTGTACTTCTCGACAAGTGTGCCAGTGCATTTATGATTTTTGGTTGAGGAATTTGTTCTCGGATATTATTGTGGATCTGGGAAAACACAGAGGATATACAATTTCTTCACGGGAAAAATATTTTGAGCTCTGTAAAACTTTTTGTATATGTTTTTTTGGTGTTATTATATACTTGTGGAAGTTTTCTGGATTGTGTTTGGGAATTGGTTCTCGGGAAAGGATTGGGAGGCTACAGGCAACAGAGGTTCTCATCACCAGTCAGTTTTCTGAAGCAAAGGAACACAGGTATTCTCCTTGTGATTTTTATTTTGTTTGTATTTGAAAAAGATTGTCAGAGAAAAGAAAGTTTTAATTTTATTAAAATCTTTGTAAATCTTGGGAAATTTAATAACTGTATAATTTCTGAAGGATTTGTAGATTTCCTTTAAAACTTAGAAAGCTTATTTCTCTGTAGAATTATTTCTCTGTAGAATTAAATTTTGAATGAAAATCTCTGTACCTGGAAGAAATTTGTTATTTTCCCCAATTTCCCCATTGTAACATGTAGAAAATTATTTTACTTCTCTGTTTAAAAAGAAAACCCTCTGAAATTTTCCAGAAAACCCTGAGGATTTGTGTATATAAATATATATGTATATATATTTGTATATATAACATATATTTTATATTGATAAATTGAATTGTGAAAGGACCTTAATTTTATTTATATTAAAATTGTTTTGAAGAAATTTAATTTATTTAAGCTGTAATCCGTACGGCAATATTGAAAAGACGGATTAAAAATTCGCAGGCGAAAATTCGTCATAGTTTTGTATTTTTTTATAAAAATTATTTTAAAAAAAATATTAGTGTTTTGGGGAGGGTCGAAACCCTCCCCTCACACTGTGTGGTGGGCGCAGCCACCATGGCTGTGCACAACAGCTAGTGGCTGCTGGGCGTAGCCCCGGTTAGGGCTGCACCCTCCCCACAGGAGCCCGCGGTAGGCTGCGGCCGGCTTAAAGTTTTATTTCTTTGAATAAAATCAAATGCGATTTCTTTTATCCGAGTTTTATTTATTTAATGTTTTTAATTCATATATTATTATTATGTATATATATATATGTATGTATAAATGTATATGTATATATATATATGTATATATATATGGATATATATATAAATTTGTATGAATAAATAAATTAATTGTATATATATATATATATAAATATATAAATATATATATAATTATATAAATATATATATATATAATTATATTTATTAAGTTAGAAAATAATTTTGATATTTAAAAAAATATATGTAAAATATTTTCTATAAAATTATATTGCATGTGAATTGAGAAAATTTAAATTAGAATAAATTGATACAAATTCTTTTATTGTATGAGAAAAGAATTACATTCAAGTTATTATATTTTCTTATTTATTCATAATGCTTGACTGGATTTAGTATATCCTAATGTAGATTCTTATTACTTCAATTTGCCGCAAGATTGTATTTCTTTTTTTTGGGCAAATGGGGATTTTTCCTGTGATTTCAAGTCTTCCAGTTGTAGTCTCTTTAAGGGAGTAAATTTTACTATGGTTTCTTGTGTTTGAATAAACTAGGATAGTGCACCTGATATTTGTGAATAGATTGTGATGTTCATTGTGATTTATCTGGTACTATATGTTAAATTTTGTGCACTTTGTTTACCCTAGATAGAGAACTTAGAGTTTCTATGTTATGTTTAGGGGAGTGGCTCTATGTAAGGGCCAACACACAAAGTGGTGTCAGGGTAACTTGCAAAGGGTTAGTAAGTCAGTGAAAACTAAAGAACACAATAGTTAGAATTAAAAATCTTTAACAAAATGTTTATGCCTCACTTATTGACTCTTGAGCTAGTTCAGTCTTGAGTATAAGATGAGAAGGCCTGGAATGGCAAATCAATGTCTTGTTTCTTCAAAAGACATTCGATTATGCAATAGTATGCAATAGGGGCCAGGTTTCGTAAGAGGTTACCAGGGTAACCCAAGGTTGGGGGCTGGAACCTAGGAAGAAACACCAGGGTAACCTTTGCAATATTGTGATGACACTCCACCTAAAGTAACAGTCTACCTTGTGTATGTAGTACATTCAATTGTCTTAAATCTAGAAGCAATGTAACCATCAATAGTTATGTACTTGTGTCTAGGGTTAGTAGATTATGTCTAGGTAACCATATTACTATCTCCTAGCACAGGGGGTGGACCTACAGGTACCACATGGTTGGGTGGAACATGCACCTTACTCCGTTGGGTCCCCAGTTTATGATCATTGCATACGAGAGCTTCATGGATGGAGAGCTCGCACTTGGATGCATATGTATACTTCTTCATTGTATATTGTAAATTTTGTATTTGAAAACATCCCTCAATTGTTTGTGAGGTGAATATTGTAAAATGTAAATTGTAACTATTATTTGATCTACCTCATCAGATGAATGAGTATTGTAATATCTTATCAAATGCAATGTAAGAAACATGATTGCACTTTATATTATCTTGAATGGTATTTCAAATGTTATGCAATGTTTATTTTAAGTTTATGTTAATTAATTAAATATGTGCAATGCGAAATACTAAAGTCGTCTATGGAAACTCAAAGTAGTGTAACGTCGCGTAACTTTTAATGAATGTATGCAACTAATTAACTTTATAATTATACTTTAAAAAAATATATATTTCACCTTTATACACAATTGCAACATTCCTTAGGTTATTATGACGAGGCATTACACAGACTTTATGAGTTTTAATTGTAGGAGAAAGGAAAAGAAGGTTTAAATGGAGTTATTCTTTTCGTGCATTCACGTGAAAACATTAAGAGATGTAATGCAAACTAGACAATGCATGTGACCAACTTGCTTTTCATTTTTATAATTTCCTCGAATGCTCTCCATTTTGTTGCAATCACCTATCGAATGGCTCCTGTCGAAAAAGCATTAAAAAGGCTGAGTGGACGTCGTCTCCTGGCAAGGAGAGGAGAGGCGAGTCACTACATCAAGTAGCCAAGAGGAGGGTAGCACTCTTAAGAGGGATAATACACCTCATTGGGGTCGCGCAAGCCGAGACCCTCCAATGGAGCTAGCTTGGTTGTGTCCACGTATATACATTCTTCTAAAAATAATTTCCTTTTCTTATTTCCATGGTATTCACCTGAATAAGAGTAACTTTCAGGAAAACCATTGGCAGGTGTATAGCCTTGAAAGACGTGACCTTGGTCAAAACTCCCTGCATTTCGTACAAAAATGTGAGTTTTGGAACAATGCATGGTCATTCATTTAAGCTTGAAGGATAAGGGATCTTCTCACATGCTGAAGTTGCAAGTGCAACAATGGACTTGCCTAAAAAAACATGGAACCAAAGACAAACACACGAACTGTTTGACAAAATGCCTCAAAGGAATGTGGTTTCACAAAATGGCGAGGTTGTAGGATATGTAAAGATTTTGTTTTCATATTTTTATTTTATTCATATACCTAATTTCTTTTAAAGATGCAATGATGGCTGGATTTGCACAAAATGGGTAGTGCGATGAAGCCTTGAAACTTTTAAATCGAATGTAGTTATTGGGTTTAAAACCGGACGTGAACTCATGGAATGCAATTGTTACAAGCTGCACCCAAAATGGGTATGTTGAGGAAGCATTGGAAGCTTTTTCTCAAATGTGGTTGGCAGGCGTGAAACCCAATTCAATAACTATTTCAAGTGTTGTCTCTGCATGTGTCGACTTAGGAACTCTTTGGTAGGGTATTAAAATTCATGGTTATTGTTAGGACCTAGATGAAGAATAAAAATAGAAACACAAATCAAGCATGGAACAAGAACACAATCACAACAAATTGATTTACCCTAGAAAACCCCAAACCGGGGAAAAACCAGCAATGAAGATCTTCATATTAACCCTCAGCCCCAACTGGGCTGACCCTGGAGGCTTCAACTAGTCACACATACAATGGAGTCACCAAGCCATTATATAGACTTCCATACATGCAAAACCATGGGCTCAAAAACATGAGCTCCAAAACCATGGACCAATACAACTAGCACAAAACCATGTGTTAGAGACCACTAAAGGTTAATCCACTAAATCTAACCCAAGAACTAGTTTAACCCAACAATCCCCCCTTTAAACTTGGTCTTGGGGTTAGCACCAAACCCCCCTTCACAAGCACCAAGTGCAATGCCCTCTCTGTCATCGAGATTGACATCAAACCGGGAATCCACATGACTCTAAGCCCCCTTACCACCTGGGAGAACTCCTCTCTTACCAAGCCTTCCCTTTCAAGGATTGAGCAAGCCATACCAGGTCTTACAGCCATTAGCCCAAATACATGTATTAAATTTTACATACAACTCCATTACAATTTTGTTCTTGCTACAGCCAGCCTTGGCTACGGGCACCTGCATACAATGACTTTAACCAGGAAACATGCCTACAACAGCAACCACGACCAATCGTGCACAGACTTTCTCAACTTTCTATCTTGAAAAAATTGAGAGAAATCCAACTTCATCTTGAAAGCCAAACAAGACCTCCATCACAACTAGAATAAGCGCATTCACCGCGTCGCTACATTAACATTTCAGCTGCACACATGTTCGAACTTCTCCCATTATACTTTCTTCATCAATGCATCCATCAGATTGCTCAATACTTCTCCAAGACTTAATCTTCAATTGATTCCTTCAAACTTCCTCAAACTTGTTAGGCTAAGAAATCTTCACAGAAGAAATACCCAGAACCTTAAACACTAGGAAATATTGCATGCATTAACATGCAAGCACATACAAGCCACATGTGAGTCCATGCAAGTACATGCAACTCACAAACCCGCACATGCAAGAAAAAATAAAATCCCAAAACCTTGCTCTGATACCACTTGTTAGGAACCAGATGAAGAATAAAAATAGAAACACAAATCAAGCATGGAACAAGAACACAATCACAACAAAGTGATTTACCCTAGAAAACCTCAAACTGGGAAAAACCAGCAATGAAGATCTTCATATTAACCCTCAGCCCCAACTGGGTTGAACCCGGAGGCTTCAACCAGCCACACATACAATGGAGTCACCAAGCCATTATATAGACTTCCATACATGCAAAACCATGGGCTCAAAAACATGAGCTCCAAAACCATGGACCAATACAACTAGCACAAAACCATGTGCTAAAGACCACTAAAGGTTAATCCACTAAATCTAGCCCAAGAATTAGTTTAACCCAGCAATTATGTGATTAAAAGTGGATTTGAGTCCAATGTCTTTGCTGGAAGTGCCCTAGAATAGATATGTATTTGAAACGCTTAAATATAAATTTTGTACACAAAGTATTTGATCAAATACTTGAAAAAAATGTTGTACTGTGGAATTCCATGATTTCAGGATATGCATATAATGGACTTGTTGAACAAGCATTGGAACTCTTCCACGAAATGAATTTGACTAGAATGATGCCTAATGTGATCGCATGGAATGCCATCATTACAAGCTATGCAAAAAATGGGCAAGTGTATAGGGTTTTGGAACTCTTTTTTCAAATGCATCTAGCAGATATAAAGCCAAATGTTATTTCATGGAATTCTCTGATTGCAGGTTCTATGCAATCTAGGCATGATGAGGAGGCGTTGAAACTTTTCCATCAAATGCAATTGGAAAACATAACATGTGGCTTGGGCTCATGGAATGCAGTGATAACAAGGTGTTCCCAAGACAACCACAATGAAGAGACTTTGAAACAGTTTCCTCAAATGAAAATGGCACCCATAAAACCTAATCTAGTTATGATTGCCAGTGTTCTCTCAGCCTGTGCCAGCTTAATGGTTTTACAACACGGGAAGGAGGTCCATTGTCATATTCTTCTGAATGGATTAGAGTCTAATGTATTTGTGGGGAGTTCTTTAGTTGATATGTATGCAAAATGCAAGATTGTAGAAGCTACAAGAAGGGTATTTGACATGCTGCCTCAAAGAAATGTGATCTCCTGGAATGTGATGATTACAACTTATGCTTAGAGCAGGCACGCTGATGATTCCTTAAAACTATTTCATCAAATGCAAGAAGCAGGCCTGAAACCTGACTTGGCCATCATTACTACTGTTTTATCAGAATTTAGTGACCTTATGGCTCTGCAAGAGGGAAAGTAGGTCCATAGTTACCTTACCAGGCATGCCATGGATTCTGATGTATTTGTAAGGAGTGCTCTGATAGACATGTATGCCAAATGTGTAAGTATAGCAGATTTACGTTGTGTGTTTGACCAAACCTATGAAAGAGATGTGGTTGTATGGAATGCAATGATTGCAGGGTATGCTATACATGGGCTTAGTGAGGATGCCCTCACAATCTTCCACCAAATGGTCAGGCATAAAGCCAGATCATATAACCTTTACTACGGTTCTTTCTGCGTGTAGTTGTTCAGGCATGGTAACTGAAAGTTAGCAATATTTCAATTCCATGACTCAAGATTATGGAATCAAACCAAGTATAGAGCATTGCACGTGCATGGTTAATCTTCTTGGCTTTGTTGGGAATCTTAACGATGCACACAAGTTAATTAGCAGCATGCCTTTTAAACCTGATGCTTGTCTATGGAGAGTTTTGCTTCATGGCTGCAAACTGCATAGCCATATGGAGTTGGGGGAACATGTAGCCAATCAACTTTTTGAGTTGGAACCTGAAAATGTTGTAAATTATGTACTATTATTATCAAATATTTATGCTGCAATTGGAAGGTGGAGTGATGTAGGAAGGAAGAGGAATATGATCAAGGAGAGAGGATTGAAGACAAGGCCAGGATGCAGCTGGATTAGAGTCAATAATAGGTTGCATACGTTTCTTGTAGGAGAGAATTCTCACCCAGAATTAGACAAAATTTCGGCAAAATTCGATACTTGGCCATGTGCAAATGCAAGAGGAAGGGTTTGATCCTGAAATTCACTTTATCCAACAGGATTTTGATGGAGAGGATTACATTTTCTATGGACACAGTGATAAGCTAGCCATTGTCTTTGGGCTTCTCAACACACCATCTCAGACACCTATCTGAGTGGTAAAGAATCTTCGCATGTGTGTTGACTGTCATACAACAACCAAGATCATCTCGAGGATTACAGAGAAAGAAATATATGTAAGGGATACTTATTGTTTCCATCATTTCAATGATGGAGCATGTTCATGTAGAGATTCCTGGTGAATTCAATGATGGAGTCGTAATGGCCGATTACAGAGAAATCGGAGGATTAGGTGACAATTGCACTAATATATCATTTCTTTTCAACTTTGAAGAGGATTTAAAGAGAGCCTAGAAATACAATGAGGACCAAGATTCAATGCCAAGATAGATGCTCTCTTCCTTTCAAGCTCAGGCTCATGAGTATGTATTTAAAATTTTATGATCACACTTCCATTTATATATTTTTTATTTGTTTTACTCATGCCATGGTTCCTTCGATTGCAAAGAGGGTTTTGAGAGGCCAATCCATGGGAATACTAGTAGTAGTCGGACACAGGGCCAAGCTGACAGTTATGCTTCTGTTAATAGCAATCCCCGGTGCTTTCACTGCAACTAATATTTTTCATTTAGAGGCATGCAAATATCTTGTCTCGGGCTCAAGAACCGAGTAGCTTTAAACCCCCCATATTTATAGATTTTCTTTCACTTTTCACAAATAGATTTAAGTAGAAGATGCACCGAGAGAGTCGAGCTTGGCATTGGACCCGGTGCGGTATTATCCAAATTTAAGGTATTTATTTTGCTAATTTGTTAAGGTATTTTGTCTGAACTCAATTTTGGTTTGCAGAAACGTTCCAGACGATAGGTCCCCGACTTTTTACCAGTTCTTACCTCTGCCTAAAGATGAAAAAGCTTGGAAAAAATGGTAGCAAAATGCTCGAATATTTCATAGAGATATATGCATTATTTGCAGCAGTGTAACTCAAAACACATAAGTTTATTGGCTGGTAACAGTAATATTTACAAGTACAATTTTAAGATAGGACCAAACATTAGTTAAACAAGTTAAGGTGGCATTGAGAATTTGCAAGAATAAGTGAAATCTATGAATGAGTAATATATTTCCATCTTGTACAAAAGATGCAACCCCGAAAAATTCATTTTGCCTCGTTGAGTGCCTACACTTCTCTATTGTGAAATGATTTTTAAGAATTTAGAAAGGCAATTTTTTGTTTCTCTTTACATTTACAATATAGTTTCTTTTAATGTTTTTTTTTTCTTTTGGTTTCTTTATGAAAAATATTGTGGTTCTTACTATCTAATGGCCACACTTGCACGCTCCAAAAATGGATCCCAACACTCTTTAAATCCAAATGTAACTGGTTCACTTAGTATTAAGTCAATTAAGGATTCAGGTAAATTATTTTAAAAATGGCAGGTTTTGATCAGAAACCTTATTGATTTCGGATATTTAAATGTGTCCTCACTTTAGCCAATGGATTGTGAAAGCTTGAATCTCAAAGTTCAATTTTTTTTAGTTTTATTATGATGTGTTGAAGTGTCTATCTGAATTTATGTGGAAACCTCTTTTTAACGTTATGAATTGCAGAAGCTTCAATTCTTGAAAAGTGTTATTCTAAGGAGAATATTTAAGTCTTTCATACGTTCACAATTTAATTCTTGAAATGTGAACATTGCGAATGATAATCTAATCTTCAAAATTTATGCTAGGTTCACAATTATTTTCAACATGGGTTTCAACTTCCATTTAATGGTAAGCCAACTATCATTTAATAGTAAAAACTCCAAAATATCAGGTAAAAGCCTCCAAAATCTCACTTGACACATAAACTCTAGGTAAATATTGATTTGACAACTCGATGGAAACATTCTATTTTTATTTGAAGTGGCTTTTTGTCAATTTGCTGACAACTTCTTTTTTAATTTTGTATTGCTTTATGTTTTGAATATGTATGAAAATATTTATGATACTTAATTTTTTAAAGAAAAAATATAGATTTCTCTAAGTTTATTTCATTCCATTATTTATCACATATTATTAATTATTTAATTATGCTACATGCAACTAGAATTTGCACTGCATCCATGTTCAAACACATACTCTCTAACCTATTAACATACATATAGTTTTCAATCGGCATAATCCTTGAACCTCCGTTAGGTGCAAGTGCTAGTTTTTAGTCTTTTTGTTTGCAAATCAATTAGAGAGTAACACATAGACCAAAGAACATCAACAACACAAATACTTGAAATAAGCATCTATATATTTTAATAATAAATTTTATTGTATCACAATCAGTGTGTCTTAATTGACAAATAAGTCTAAAATTCATAGCACACATACATGTTTTCTGAACTTATAAGAGTGTATTTCAGCTTTAAGATTAAAATATAAATAGTTTAAGCTTTTGACCCCACATATATATATATATATATATATATATATATATATATATATATATATATATATATATATATATATATATATATATATATATATATATATATATATATATATATATATATATATTTGGAGGTTTTTCTCATATATTTTGAAAGTTTGAATGTAAGAAAATTTAGGAAAATGTCAAGTTTGCAATGATTTAGTTGGAAGTTCTTTGTACTTTGAATAATAGTGGGAATCTAGGCACCAAACTAAACTCTCCTACCAAAAAAATTCAACATACTGTATAATTTTTTTATCATTTTATATTTATATATTATGTTGAATTGAATATACAAAATAATAAAATCTTTGAAAACACTCAATTTTGTAAATTTTGGAGCTGAAACTCTCAAGCTTAAGCTACACTACAAAGTTCATAGGAACCCCCACTTTAAAATACTTCTAAAAATTCTCAACACTCACTAAAATTTTTAGGAAGTCCCCCTTCATAGGATCATAGCCTCTTCTATCTATTATTAAGGTTTGGAGGTGTGACTTGTCATGCAATTCACCACATCAACACATCTCATAAGGAGTGTCATTAAAATATTTTTATTTGACGAAAACCTTGTCATAAATCCATAGTAATTGAACATAAAATATTTTATATTATTAAAACAATGTTATATTCTTATTTAAAATATAATATATATGCAACCTAAATGATCTCAATACATTTTGGTAACCATAAATCTTATTATCTCTAACCTTTATATCCAATGCAAATGACCCAATAGTTGAACACAAAATTCTAGATTTATTGTTAGAAAAAACACATTTAATTTAAAATACAACTAATATATAACTTGAAATGATTATAAAACTTTTTAGCTATCTTTCAAATTTCATAATAAATAGAAGGTATTTACTATACTCACATTTTACATTTGTCATGTAGAACGAACATATAATATGTACTCTAATGCATATACATTGTCATCCCAATAGTTGTACACATAAGAAAAATAAATGCGTCCACATAACAACAATGATTATTTACATGAGCACCTTATTTTATAAATGACACGCTTATATTAGATAGTTATGATATTTTATATAAAATAAAAAATGATTTATTTCACTTGTTAATGAACATATTTATGATTTTTTTATATAACATTTATAAATTCTCATGTGTTCATGTAAGGACTCATTTTTTACAAGTATTTGATCATTTATTGATGTATATGTGGAATAATTATTGACAATATATAGTATAAAAATAATGCAAGATTAAATCATATAACCACAAGTACTATACCA
>VDFB02292796.1:0-51057 GCA_007258455.2 Sequoia sempervirens | reverse complement strand
GTGAATTCTCATAGCTAGCCAACTCTCTCTCTCTCTCTCTCTATATATATATATATATTGTTTCACTTAATCTTGAGCATGTGGTTCAACATAATTTTATTTTTCTTGATTAATTGCCAAATTTCTCTAGTGGCTTGCTGGATATCCAATTTTTCTTTTTCTAGATAGATGATGTCACAAAGATTGATTGAGCTTTGAATTGGATAAAAAGGTGAACAACCAAATCATTAATTACCATAACATATATATTTATATCATCTCAATTTTTTGTTTCTTTTAGTAATAATATTTGAATAAATATGTGATGATTTAATTGCATATCTGCTTGACCTCCTCTATTTCCATTTTTTTCTCATGCAATTATATTACCTCCATTTTTTTAAAATGCAAACATGAAAGGCAGTCCAATTCTATGATGATGGTCTCCCTATAATTCATTCAATATTTTGCAGGTTCAAATCATTGTTACGTATGCCATATTCCCTATGTCATGATTGTAGAGAGAAAGTCTCTAGTTGCTCTCCAAAATGGACAATGAATTATCATAGCTAGCCAAATCTCTCTATTGTTTCACTTAATCTTGAGCATGCGGTTCAACAAGATTTTATTTTTCTTGATTAATTGCCAAACTACTCCAGTGGCTTGCTGAATATCCAATTTTGTTTTTTCTGGATAGATGATGTCATAAAGCTTGAGCTTTGAATTGGATAAAAGGTGAGCACCCAAATCATTAATTACCATAACATATATATTTATGTCATCTCAATTTTTTTGTTTCTTTTAGTAACAATATTTGAATAAATATGTGATGATTTAATTGCATGTCTGCTTGACCTCCTCTATTTCCATTATTTTCTCATGCAATCATATTACCTCCATTTTCTTAAAATGAAAACATGAAAGGAAGTCCATTTCTATGATGATGGTCTCCCTATAATTCATTCAATATTTTGCAGGTTCAAATAATTGTTTTGTATGCATATGCCCTGTGCCACGACTATAGAGAGAAAGTCTCCAATTGCTCTCCAAAATGGACAATGAATTCTCATAGCTGACCAACTCTCTCTCTCTCTCTATTGTTTCACTTAGACCAAATTTTAGGTGATTTTTTTAATTGATGTAATTAGATTGTATAAAATAGTATTTGTACTAAATTTTTTCTACAACCACTACATACTCCAACAAATCTAGAGCACTCACTAATACATATGGTCCTTTATTTTTTCTTTGGTAATTTTTTTTGGTTTAATATAATACAATATCATATTTACTCATTAGAAATAATCTTCTTGGTCACTATATATTAATATGAATAATTTTTTGAACTTTGAGTTGAATTTCATTTATGCATAAGGTACAAGTTTGATGGTGTTAATCATGATTCAAATCCATTGAAGTTGCAATTTGCACATTTTCCTAGTTCATGTCTAGTCACTACTCATGTTCTCAGTCAATTGCTTCTTGGAGCATGATGAAGCTTTAGAATTATTGCACTAGTCCCTTGTTTGTAATTTTATTGAGTGCTAACATACTCTGTTCATTTTGTTAGTCCCTAAATTCTATAATTTTTAAGATAATGGACTAGATTGATGTTATCTAGCTCTAAAATCAGTAGACACTATAAACTGATTTAATGTTTATTCTCTACGTGGGCATTCTAATCCATTACTTAATCACTCAAAATACAAATAACAGTTTTTCTCTTTCCCACTTTCTCAAAACCGCCCTGCCAACACTTGACAGGAACTACACTGCACTGTAGCTCTTGTTGGTGTAGGGAAAAGTATTTTCATTTGGTTAATGGTGGTAGGGGGAAGAAGAGCGATTGAGTTAGATCGATGATAGTAGCAAAGAGAGGCAATCAAAGACCAATTTACAATACTTTTTGAATGTAGCGATTTAGGTTTAATACAAATTTAATTGTAGTTTTTGATATACAAATGTAATGACCAATTATTCAACTCACGGTCAAAAGGTTCAAACATGACAAGTTCCAAATTTAAGTTTATGACTTAAACTTAAATTTGGAGCTCAAGATGTATTTTGAATGTTTAAGCTTGAGTTAAATAATTGATTCTGTTATTATCAAACCAAAACCTGTAAAAGTAATATGTACTAGTTTATCTATCTTTATATAAAATCTATATAATTAATGCCGTAAGATATTTTTTTGCACTTTTCCCTTGTAACCGGGGGAATTTACAATTTTTTTTCAGAATTAAATATCTCTGAATCAACATTATTATTATCTTCTATACTTTCAAATCCTTGGCCAAACCAAACTCTTTTGGATCTTTCTTTGTCAGTTCTATGTTCCACGTAATTCCTCAGTCAGATACAACCATTGATCACAATATGTGTTTCCAATACTTGAGTTACAACTAAAACTCCAAATTTTGATATTGGCAATGTGAGTTTGCAACACAATGAGGTTGCCATGCCTTTACTAAGTTACTTCATAAGCAATGTTTCATCCTCTTTTAAACCCAAAATGTCAATAATTCTGGGAAAAAAAAGTAGGAAGATATCACTTAATATTCTCACAATTTATGACTCTTATCTGAAAACCAACTTACAACAATCTATGAAATATATAAAACTACTTTGGTCAAGAAGTTTTTTGGCAACAATACTAAGGTATGAGAATGCAAGACTCTAGATAACACTCATAAACTATTAGATTCTTTATACATCTTGAAAGTAATCTAGGGATTGAAAAGAATGCAAGAATCCATGATCCATCATCTTTTATCCTAATTCTAATGACATGCATGGAATGTGATTTGCAACACTAATACAAGAATCGTGCAACCTGCCAGAAGCATTATGACACTTTCATGGACTGTTGAAATATACTATCGTTAATAGTAAGATCATTACTACTTTGATTTTTTGGTTTCCTGTATAGACCTAGTATGAGAAATAAAAAAGAAAATGCCTATGGTACTGCACAAAAACCAATTAAAACATATAGCTCCAAAGTTCAAACTAAAAGCTAAAGGCATACCTTTTTAAGGTTACTGATCTCATTGGGGATGATACTGATGCTATTTTAGTGCATAAGATCAAGCTCATTGCCATGTATGGACAAATAATTACTACAACTAAAAAAAGCATTGGATTTATTAAAATTGGATAAGATGTCAGTATCCTAAATGCCAACATCTACCAAGTTATTCTCAACATTATTTATGACGTAATATATTTGAGCTCACTTGTCATGGAAACTAAAGCTACAAGGACCAACTTTTGAGGTTCCTATGACAAAGTATCGTGATCAGTTAAGCAAGCATTGGTACAAATATCCTTTGATAAAAGAGAGGCATCATTAAATAAAAAAATGAATTGGCTAGATAATTGAGAGGGTGATCCCACAATACTGGTTTACAATTTTTGGCCAAACTAGACACTAAACTGATTTTTTCTAACTAAATCTTCACTTTCAGGCACCTATAGCAGCTAAATCGTGAGGAATTTGAAGATGATTCAAACTAGTGATTTGTGAAATTTTGTCTGTAGATTCTAAATATTTTTTTTTCAAAATTTTTGGAATCAAATTGAACTTCTATTTCCATCTCCTTCAAAAACTAGTTTTTTCAAGAAACACCATTTTTAAGGAGTGACACTCATCGTACAATAAATTTTTTTCCATGAAGGATAAAATTCTATTTTTTTCGAATTTAGATTTGTAACTATGATATCTAGTGCTTCCAATTGGTTTCATAGTGTTTTATTGAATATTTTTCCTTAATCAAAGTTTGAAGTCAAACCAATTATAATTCAGACATAGGCGGACTAAATAACACAACTTTTTTGTATGTATCAATTTTTTTTTGTTGGATCAAGGACTTCAATATCCGGTGCACTCATATTTTTCAATTTTTTTTTGATAATCTTCTATTTTTCCACATGCGAACATAGAGCTTATTTTTGTGAAAAACCTACATTCACAAGAAATAAAAATAAATATAATAATAAAATTAAATTGATTTAAAATTATACTTTTTGGGAAGATTATAATAAGGACTACATACTTACAATTTTTTTTTTAAATGAATTCATTTGATCCCCCAAAAGGTAAATCAAAAGTGGTTTTTTATCAGCATTTTGATAGGTGTAAAGGAGACTCCGTTATAGGTATGGTTTAAAACTAGCGGGGTTCTATCCAAGGGGGTTTGATCTAAGGTAGTTTGATCAAACCTTATTCAATTGAAATGCTTTAAATGGAACTTTTAAAGGCTTAAATCATTATATTTTCTAAAAATATGTGATTTTAGCAACAATCAAAATCTCCTAGAAATTGTAAACCAGCTTTGTGGGATCACCCGAGAACTGACCAAAGAACTCTAAAGATATAAAAAGAGTTTGCATGAATTTTTTTTTTAAGAAAGTTGACTTTATTAGAGGAAATTTTTTGATACACTCCATCCTCCATATGCTGCCAACCCATTGAACTATTTCTATATTTTTTCTCAATAAACGATTCAAACTGCAGCGATAATATGTTATGTTTAATAAAGTTGCAGTGTGGGATACTCAGGTTCAAAATCTCTCTCAAAGCAACAAGGTGACCCATCACTTCAAGGGATGTATGGACAGGTTTTTGTGTAACCATTACAATGTATATTTCTTAATGATACAAATATATGAATCTGAAGGATGACATTGTGGTGTAGCAATTATGGAGTAAATTCAAGGATTACCCATGTTACTTTCCCTAGGCCATGGTGAAGGGAAATTTTTAACCTGACCTATGATGAGCCAAAGAAACCCCAAGGATATAAGTCAAATAATTAAATCATTGATAGACATGAACAATGGTTGTATGTTTGAACCTTGGCAATAACACTCACAATGGATCTAAATTCTAAACATCTCTAAAATGCATTAACATTCTTAATAGACACTCTCTAGCATAAAACTCATTTTGATCCTTTGAGTCTCATTCATTGGAGAACTGTGAGCAAATAGAATGTATTTTTCTAGTCAAAAACACCATCTACATGTGAAAATATCAACTCTACAGTAAATGGAAAGTTGAAAATTGAGAGCAGGATAAATATAATGTTGAAAATGAGACAAGGATTATTACTTATAATAAGGGCTTTCAAGAAGCTTATTTACTTTGAAAATTATAGTCTATCCCATTTTGAAGCTTCTATGATTCCTTTGTAGCAATAAAATCAGGGTAATTTCATTGACTAAGAGAATGCAACCATAGGGCCCCTACTCCCTCATTAAGTTCAGTGGATGCTCTGTGTTTGTATATGTATTTCTTCTTAAAATCTAATATTTTTTGCTCAAATCCCTTCAGGGAGACCTCCTCATGTGCTCTTTTCCATTTTTGGTTATAGGCAGAAAATAAGCTCTCATAAAAAACAATCCCAGTTCAGGACCTGTAGGTACATTCATGTTAACATCCCTAGGCAAAGCATCCCACAAGAATAAGAATAAGGAAAAAGATGAAACTATGGGATAGACAGATGTAAAATACCACAATGAAGAGCATAATTATGCTCATTGTCAAATATTACAAGTATTTCTCTTAGTTTTTAAGACATGGATGTGGGAGGTGAGGACAATTAAATACTTCTTGAATTTTATGAACCCTGGAGGCTCAATAATGAACCTTTCAAAAACCACTTGGTCCATGACACTAACCCTTGATGAGCCTAATTTTTGGTCCAATTTTGTGTAGAATCTATAGTTTATTCGCTGGTAGTTGTCATGGACTTTGATGTTAAATGTTGATATTTTCATAATGTTTCCCTCAAACCATAGACATTGGGATTAATCCTATCTCAGCAAGTTTTAATGACATTGGCATATTATGTGGATTATCTATATTGATTTTGCATGTGGTTAATGAATGTTCCTTAAGGTGGTTATAGATGTGCAGTTATTGTGCGTATTGACATTTCCATGTAGATTTAATTCGAGGATGCTAAGTTGAGGAAGACACTGCCAGCTGGGCATGCACCATAATGTCCAACAAAGGAATCACTCAAGGTCAAAGGAGGTCAACGACAGAAGATTCCTCATGCAACCAAATGTAACCGCCTTGTAGTGGAATTTAATGATTGAGCAGACGCGGGTGTTACTGTTATGCTAATTCTACGTTTGGACCTGCATGTCTAACCAAATTCCATGCACGCGTAACCACTGCCACTCCACTTTCTCTATTTTCCCTAAATGGTGTCCTCCTAGTCATGGAGTTGACTTCCTTGTTTAGCTGATAGTATAAATAAAGATCCGATTCTCCTTCCTTAGGAGGTTGTATGATTTGATATTATACTTGCACTCTCAAGTTTTTAGTAATACAAATACATTACTCTTTTGTACTCATGATTTACATTGAATAAAATAAAGTTATGAGTTCGAGCATTTGAGTTCTCATTAGTTTTAGAGGATACTTATCCAAGGGGGGCCACTTGGTGAGTAATCCATATTCTTAGTTTAGTATTACTTATTGTTTATTAATTAGTTAGAAATCTGGCACTGACTATTCCTGCAGCCACTAGAATTTCATTCTGTGACTATTCCTGTAGCCAAAACAAATAGAGTAGTACCCTGTTTGTTGCTCATATTTTCATTACTATTCTGCATTTTAGTTTAATGTAGTTGTTGATTGATGATTGACATTTATAGTATTCCCTTCTAATAAATTCACTTTTAGTATTGTGAGTTCCTTAGCTATAGAATGAAATGGCTACTTTGAGTTCCTAGTGCACATACTATGCTGACCCATTTCAAGTTCATGTCCCTGGGTTGACAAGTTAAATGCACCTTTATGATAATTGAAATAGCTATTTAGGTTAGATGTCCAATCTTTGAATCATGGCTGTAAGGGATTTTTTAAATCATTGTAGGATGCCAACAACCCCCTTGTCAGTCCTTGTAGACCTCATCCAGTCTTTCAATGGAGGGATATAGCCAAAAAGGGATGAAAAGCGACTTTGGCATCCCAATTCAAATCCCTAAATCTATCACATAACGATAGGATTTTTTCCATTGTAAGTTTGTAGTTACATTTAGTTCTCTTATCCCATGATGACTAATACTTTTGTATTTCACAAAATCAATCGAATCCCCTGTCTTTAATCTAGATCTAGGTATGTTATATTTTGAATGACCTTTCCCTAAAAATGATATCAACTTTGTCACGGAGAGCGTGAGATGCCAATAAGCTGGAACAAACTTAAATGGAATAAATGTATGTAAGGAAATATGTTGAAAGCAATGACTTTAGTAAATTCTAAAATGCAATAGGTCGTGGTATGTAGAGAGATAAGGAAATTGTCAAATTATGGTGCTTCTCAAGTCGTGTTGCTATAACATTTGTGGAGGCGCATGTTGCCTTAAATTTTAGTAACCCACCTAGATAACAATTAGAACTCATAAATATAAGAGTCAAAAGTACCCAAGCCCAAGGACCCACACAATCCCATTACCCATGATATGTAAGGTGGATTAGTTAGAACTCATGGTAAATCTATTATATTTTCTTTGCATTTAATTTTGTAATTTTAAATTGATTTTAGATGAACTTCTTTCTTAGGCATCACTGCAAGGTAACAAATATAAAGACCACATTAAACATATAATTAGGTCCCTATGCAATTTCTCTTTTTATCTCTATAAAATAGAGGTTCTTATCTTTAATGATAGTAATTTGTAATATTATTATCTTACAACTAATATTTTTTTAGTGGAGAGATTCTAAACATTTTAAGATTTGAAGTTGTCAGACATGTAGAATTTTTTTCTATCAAATGTTTTCCCCACTTCATAAATATAGTCTCATCTTTATTATTATATGATTATAATTTTATTTTAAATTATTTTATTAATTTAATTTTATACTTATAATAATTTTTTTTGAAAAAAAAAAATTCCTTAAATAATTATGTGTTTTCTTAGACTTGAAAAAAATTGGTTGGCTCTTTGTGTCCCATATATTTCCCCTCTTCTTTGTGCCTTTATAATTTTCTCATATCACCATGCCCAATTTCATACTCAAGTCAACAAAAGCATACAAAGTCATATTTTAATAGAAATCAAAGTTACAATCCAAATACATGAAAGAAACGAAAAAATGAACTGGTTACACTTCTAATATATATTAGTAACAACTAAAGTAGATTAATTGGAATTCAACTTCATGATAAACACAAAAAAAATGTCCATCTAACATGAAGAAGAAAAGAAGTTTTGATAAATAAAATAATAGTGATGGCCCCACCAAATCTTTTGCATTTTCAGCATATTCTAATATAACAAAATTCAGGCTATATTTAGTGTTTCTTATGTCCAAAAAAAGCATTTGAGGGAAGGAATCTATTGCTTTAAACTGTATATAGTACTCCAAGTTTAAACTAGCACTCGCACCAATGAGGTGCAATGCTTACGCCGATAGGCTGAATGTAAGATCCATACATATTCTCGTCAAGGCCTAAATCTGAAGACTGTATACTTGTTTAGGAAACTTCTATATCATCTCTTCTATTGAACACTACGACCAAGCTTTGAAATACCAGGAGGAGTTAGCAGCCTTGTTGATTCCAAGTTTGTGCCAGTTGCTATTTGCAGTGCATTCTCACATACAATGTTATAGTTTTATTCATTCATTTCTTTATTTATTTGTATCTCTATCTATCTCCCTTATCTCTATCTATCCCTCCATCTTCCCCTCTCTTTATCTCTATCTCCTTATCTCTCCATCTCTCTCTACCCCTATATCCCTTCCACTTCTACATCTATATATCACTTTCTATCTCTATATTTATATTTATATCACTCTAACTCTCCCTCTCTCTTTCTGTCTCCCTCTTTCTATCTCTATTTATCCCTCTCCCTCTTTCTTATCTCTCCCTCTCTCTCCATATATTTATCTTTCCATTTCTTTCCCTCTCCCTCTCCTCCCTCTCCCTCTTTCCTATATCTACCTCTCCCTCCATATATTTATCTTTCATTTCTCTCTATCCAGGTCTCTTTCCCTTTCCATCTCCCTCTCCATCTTTATCTCTATCTCTATCTCCATCTCTCTCTCTTTCTCTCTCTCTATCCCTCTCTCCCCCTCTCCCTCTTCCTAGAACTCTATATCTATATCTCCATTTTCCTCTCTATCTCTCTCCTCCTATATCTATTCATGTTTCTCCTTATATCTCTCCCTCCCTTTATCTATATCTCCTTACCTCTACATCTCTTCCACCCTCTCTCTCTCCCTCTCCCTCCCTCTCACTCCATTTTCATCTCCATATCCATCACTATATTCCTCTCTCCCTCCCTATCTCGATCCATCCCCCCCTCTCCCTCTCTCTCCATATTCATCTCCATATCCATCTTTATCTTTCTCTCTCCCTCTCTATCTCTACATACCTCTCCCTATCTCTACCCATCCCTCTTCCTAGACCTCTATATCTAAGATAATTCTTGAATCATCCATGCTTGATTCTTCCAAAATGTTAAATATTTAAGTGTGTTTCCTCAAGGAATTAAGATTGGTTTTAAACTTATCCTAATGCAAGAAAGTCAACTAGTACTGAAGTGAAAATTGAGGAAGGAATTAAAATCACTTGCCATAGTGACACAAAAATATGGCCATTAGAAAGGAATAAGAACCACTTCCTATATCCATGTGTCAAATATGAATTGGGTCACAAACTTGGTAAAAACAATCCATTGATGAATAGTTGCCATTAAAATTATCCATCTAAGATTTTAGAATAGATGACTCCTTTTTAGTGAGTTTATTAAACAACAAAAAAAATCGATTCCAGCTGAGTTTCGACCAGTGTAATCTGCCCTACTTTGAATAGATTATTTTAAGCCAAATATGAATTGAGTCACAAACTTGATAAAAATATCCCATTAGTGAATATTTTCCACTAAAATTATCTAGCCAGTAATTAGAGTAGCATCATCACAAACAACTCATTTGTAGTGACTTTAAACAATTTTTTTGGTTGATTTCAATTGAATTTTGACCGCTACAATCTTCCTTGTTTTGAATTTATTTTAAGCCAAATATGAATTGGGTCAAGACTACGTAAATATAACCCATTGGTAAATGTTTTCCACTAAAATTATCTACCAAAAAATTAGAGTTACAACATCATAGATGGCTCCTTTGTAGTGAAATTAAAGAAATTGTTTTCTTGATTGACCATTGTAATCTACCCTGTTTTGAATAGATCATTTTAAGCCGAAAATGAATTGGACTAAATAGTTGGTTAAAATAACCCAATGGTGAATATTTATTGCTAAAATTATTCCCCCCAAGGTAGGTAAAGGGGCATACGTTATACTTTCCCGAGTGTTTCTGAAACCCATATTTTATTTTGAATTGAATACACAAAAATTCACCCTGATGTGATAAGTAGGGTTTGATAACGTCAAATTCAATTCCAATGTTTCGAAATGGGGGAAGATTGGCAAAAAACTGTGAACTATATTCTCTTTCAAAAATAGATAGGGCATGTCTCTTGAAGGCACATCTAATTTTTTAAAAGCATTTCTATGTTTTCCAATTTATATTTCTGAAATAAGGAAAACACGCCTCTCCGAGGTGCTTCTACATGAAATCCAAGCCAACAATGTGAATGAAGGCAACAGTGGTGTGGCAAGCAACAACCTTGTCCAACATGGTCTTGCTAGTCCCGGGTGGTTCGTAGAGAAGCACGCCACAGGGAGGATCAATGCCGGTCTTCTTATAAAGATCATGGTTTGTTAGCGGTAGTTCCACCACCTCGTGAATCTCCTACTTGACCTCCTCTTGCGCCCTCAGGAGCTCCCTCTTCAAATTCTTCTGTTCTTCCTTCAAGTTCTCCTCCTGTATGTCAATGAACTCCAACTATCTCTCCAGGGATTTCATCTTCTTGTACACGTCCTCCTCCTCCATACTCTCTGAAGGGCTCAAACCCTGCACCCACCACCGAGGGAAGCATATAAAGATTTTGCAGAAGTTTTAGAGCAGTACAAGACATAAAGAATCCCCCAGAGGTAGAGGAGTAGCACAAAGGCCATGGGAAAAGTGAAGAGAAATCAATCCATAAAAGTAATTAAAAAACTCCGATGTGTAGTGTGAACAATAGTTTTTTTGCTAGTTGTACGACAATGATGTTGATTAGATGGAGGATAATTTTATTTTATACGATTGAAGAAATATAGAAGAAGACAAAACCAAAGCCGCGTGCACAGTTGCCGTAAAGTATATAGTCGGTATATCATTCATCTCCCTGCCGGCGTTTGACTGAAGGAGATGCCGATGGGGTTCCCCCATATAGAATAGCCTATCGGCTAATAAAAATTCCAAATTCTTGGTGAATGTCATCTCTTCAAAATATGAAACAATAGGATCCCTCTTCTATTCCACAAAAAATAGTATTGCACACAAAACTGTCATTTTTCAATCAACATAGCATTTGATATATTTGTACTAAGATTAAATTTTCAGATTTATTGCTTTTATTTTATACTTTGCTTATTATTTATATTTTCTTTGCTGAAAATAAATATTCAATGTCAAGAAATAATAGATTTGTGAGAAACATTATAGAAATAAAGAGAAAAATTAAGAGACATTAATATTCATGTTTGATGCATTAGCTTAGGGTGAATGCATTAGTTTCAATATTTAAATATAGAGTTGTATGTCGTGTGTGATAGAGATTGATGTTAATGTTTGATGCATTTTGGATAACATTTCATTTCTTTGGGGTGAATACACTAGTTTCAATTTTTAAAACATAGCTGTTTTAATGTAAAAACATAACAAAACATAGTGCAACTTACTTTTCTATCATTGATGTTCATTAATATAAAGATTGTTGTTTCTATATTTTATTTAAAATATTTTAAATCACATTTATATCCATCATAAAAAATCTTTGTATTAATACTCTTAACGCCATTAAAAGGTTTCCATACATAGCAAATGAGATTCATGCCTAAGATCAACTCATTTTCTGTGCAACTGCATGAACTTCTCAATCTTGGAAAAGTAAGTTGCTAGAAGATGAAATCCTTAATGGCTATGAAACAATGGCGCCTTGATGCCAAGCAAGTGTCCTGACATATAACATTATATAATGAAATGGCTACTTTAGCACAAATAAATTTGGTTTTTGTTGAAGCACCCAAAAGATACTGTTGATGCCAAAAAATGGCAAGGTAACAACCTTTATGGGAAACTCAATTAATAGGGGACCAATTACACTAAACTGAGTGACCTCCGGATTTTTAAAGAAGTTGACCTCTTATGTAATTGGGGTTTTGGAAAGGGAAAATGAAGCAAATATAAAATATAAAATCTGACTAAGGCGATGTGCCAAGACTTAGATGTAAGACACGATAAATCTATCTTTTGGATGCAATTTAAGGGCCCATTCAACAATCTACTATGTCCCAGAATAACATAAATTAAAGATCAAAACTTGAATATTTCATTCAATGACATAAAATAATTCTCATACACATTTACTAAAAAGAAGAGTCAAAAGAAATAATCTACATCAACAAGCTTATATTCAAATCATAGAATTATTGTAAACAAATGATTCAGAACAATAGTGGCACAGTATAATGTTTCATCAAATAGCCTAAGAAAATAGAAAGGCCGAACAATGGCATAGTATGAAAGTCTTATACAATAAGCTAAAAGCAATACAAAAGGCCTGGTGTCTTTCCCCTAAATTTTCTATATTTTCCAAACTCATTTTCGGAAGGAAGAAGTAGTATATATAGCTAAAATCCTATCGCTTGGCGGGCTAGTAATAGAAAAGATCCCGTATCTCGAGTAATGATGCTTTCAACAATGATTTCCTTTGGATGTTACAATAGAAAATATTCAAGCCATGGAATGTAGTCACTCAGAAGCTAGATGTATCCCCTGGGAATGATGGCAGTAGTCCTAGTAAACTCCCATGTAGACATGTGTCACAAAATCATGCAGTCGGTTAAGACACGCAACAACCTTGCAGAGCTCACAGTTCATTCTTGCCTTCCCTTCAATGAAGTCCCCACAAAAGAGACACATGGCAATAGGTCAGTGCTCGCTTGTCGATTCTTCCTCTTGCAATGAAAATCCCCTGCGGTGAAGACACATGGGGTAGTCTTTACCATCAATGCCGATTGTGGGGTCCACCAAAAGTGTACGTGGATGAAAGCTATGTGGCACACGGATGATGCTCGATTGAAAAGTGAAGGGAAGCAATCCTTAAGAGCATGCAGTGTTGACACATGGAAGAATGGCAGGAGCTGGTAGGAGAGTGAAGAGAGAACTTTTTGTGAGGAGCACCTAGTGGACATGTGGCAATAGCAGATGAAGTTCAAAAAGATAAGGCATGGCCTAGTACTTGGAAAAAATGAAAACCACCTGGAGGGAGCTTGAGGAATTTAACATTCATAGCTTTTGGTGACTACCAGGGGCATTTCGCTTGCAGAATGAGGAACCCAAAATTTTTTTGGCTTGCAGACTAGAGTCCCATCCATTGGGCGACGCGATCAAAGCTTAGAGAGAGTGTCTTGCAGAGGAAACCAATCAACCTTAGATGGTATCAATATGTTGCGTAGATTCTCTTGCGCTCTGCTTAGATCAATTATTTCTTTGTAAGGCAGTGTCGCAGATAAACCAGCCCTAGACTCAAGTTGGAAAAGTAGCCATGCAATCTGGTGAGTGACACCTTCAATACCCGCTGTAGTAGGGGGTTGGATAAAGTTCTAGAAAGTGGATTTGTCATGCCGCTTCTCTCCTATCTTTGCTACAATTTGTTTCGTAGTAGCCATTGAGTCATCATAAAGAAATAGGGAGGGTAAGCCCATTTGAGTCAGTTGGGAGAACCTAGCCCGCATGCTATTCATGGTCTAGTCTAGTGTGGTAGCACACTCGTTAGCATGGAGAATGGCCGTGTGGTAGTGGATAAACTTGTTCGCTGTTTTGGCAACGACCTTCCAATCTCTGATTCCTACATTTGCTAAGTCCTCATTCAAAACCATGTATAACTTATCCAACAAGTTTTTCGCCTTAAGAACCTTCTCCGTGATGAATTGTGGAAACCATTCAATAGCTCCACGAACCTCCCTGCCTAAATTTGTTTCCTTCGCCATAAATTGGAGCATGGGCTGAAGGGTCAAGAAAAATGCCTTGACTTTTTCCCAATATGAAATGTATAGCTTCTGGGCCACCAGAAGGAGATCTGGCTGGGTAGCAGGGGCTTGGGGAAGACTCCTTAAAAGACTGATCTCCACATCCCTTGATCTGACATCCTATGTTAGTTCCGTGATCCTTTTGTTTGTGGCAACAAGTTGTTCAGATAAAGCCCTCCATTCAGCGAGCCATTTTTCCCATGCCCAATTTTTTGTTCATTGATTTAGTCTCAAGGGAAATCTTCATCTCTTGGAGTTCCTTCTCCAATTGAGCCTTTCGGTTCTCAAAATCCACATTCTTCTACTACATTTCTTGCTCAAATTAAGTGTGCTAACGTTCAAACTCCTCACCTTTTTGTTGCATCCCCTGCTCTGCCAGAGCCAACTGGTTATGATATTCTTGGTTTCTCCTCCGTAGCGGGTTGACCAAATTGGGGTCATAGGATTGGAACTTCACAAGTTCCTCTTAGATTTTGTTCTACTTAGCCTGCGCTTTCTTTGATAAGTGTGCAATTTCTACTTTTCTCACTTTTTCCTTCGCCAGTAGGACCTCAACCCTTTCTTTTACAAGTTTCAACTCTTCTTCTTTCTTCTTTAGCTGGCGACTAGACTTGAGGAAGTCAGTGTTCACCACTCGTTGTGTTTCTTCCATGAGCTCAACTTTGTCTTGTGGCTGGGCTATGCTTAGATAGAGTCCCATGACAAACATGTTGTAATCATCGGGCTGCATTTCCCCCCGTGGTTTGATGATGCTCGGGTACATGGTTGCAAAATGCAACGATTTATGAGCTTCATTGAAAATAGTATACACCTTTGGCTCCGCTGGCTTCTCGGCATCCTTGTCCCTTTGCTTTTGGATTATGATATCCCGTGCTTCCTTTGTTTTATCGCCCTGTGCCATAAATTGGGCTGGGGAATGAACTAGCCCGCCTGCAAAAGGTGCGCTAGGAGGAAGAGTGAAAGGGAACATGAGGGTGGTGGTTTTGGGCGTTGTCTTTCTTAGGAGATCAACTATAAGCTGGGAGAATGGAGGGATATGCCAATGCTTGGTTTGTGAACTAGCAGGAGGACTCATCAGGTGTTGTGGTAGTAGTGGGGTCATGGCAGACTCCATCTGTTGGGCAGACTGAGTTGGGCTCGATATAGTAGTAGCAGGAGGGGTATTAATGGCGACCGCAGATGCAAAAGGCAAAGAGATAGCAGATGCAGATTAGGCAGCAGTGAAAGGTGAAAGGGTCCACAAAGGAGTCAAAACAAATGGTATCACCTGGGAGAATTGAGAGAAACCTCCCACAACCATTGCAAAGGAAGTGGAAAAAGAAAGGCCGACACTTGAAGTGATGGGAAATGTAGAGACAACAGGGGACACCAAAGATTGTGAAGTAAGAGAAGAGGGAGCAAAATTTACCTACGATACAAATGACTACGATCCTTGGCTCGTCGCTGGCTCGATGCTCATTGTGGGCCCTAGGCTTGTTACGGGCTCCTGCGAACCCTCTTCTCTAGCTGCATCTGTGCACTGCCTCTTGTTGGCTAGCGAGTCTTCCACCTATACGGTCTCCGATCATTGTTGCTGGGTTGTTTTTGACCTTTTTGTGGTCTAGGTGAGTGTATGCACAACTCGCGACCGCAATATATTGAACCACATTTGAAGAGACTTTGCTAGGTTGTTTCATCACCTTTTCTCCTCGCTGTGCTGAGGACGTTTGTGCTTCACTTTCCTTTTCCTTTCCCTTCCTGGTATCTGCTTCAACCTCCTCCGAATCAACATCTTTAACATCACTTGTGTCAGAGTCAGTATGTGCTTCATTCCATAATTTGTCGAATCTATCATCCATCTCTACGCTCTAGTAAGGAACATCAAGGAGTTGGATTTCTTGTCGGTCGATCTAGAAATCTCTAATTCTTTCCTTGCTCCACTTTTCTTTCCTTGATAACTCGTTGCGGAGGGCAGTCCCTATTTGGCGATTTTCATTATACTTTGCTAACTAGAGGTAGATGTGAAGCCATGGTGGCCTACTATCATTGGTAGGAATATAGGCTAGGTCCACCAATAGATCTTCACGCTCCTCCATTGGACTTCGCTACTTTTCCCAATATGACCAAGGGTTGTGGGTTACCTTGATGAACTCGTTACCTAATTCATCAAAGGGGTTGTAATTCTATCTGTCGTAGATCATCACTAACCCTAAATGAGCCAACTTTTCTTCTAGCAGCTTGTGCGACTGCTTTTTGCCATTACCACCCATTTGAAGGTTAGCAAACATTTGAAAAATCCTCTCTTTCCCATTCCTCCAAAAAAATTATAATCAATAATGGACATCTGCTTGAACATTTCAAGAGCCAATACCCTGTGTGCGACATACTCTAGGAGCTGGAGTGACTCCTCGGTAAAGTCGCACATATGGATGAATGTAAAATCCCTCCTGAGGAACCAGTCACATTTAGGAGTGAAGCTCTGCATCCACTCTATGTGGTTGGCAGAAAGCTGATAGAGACAACCATTCTTCTCGAAGTCTCATAGAATCGGAGTTAAGAAAAACTCCGAAAATGCATAATAGTCATATGTTGCAGAAAGGAGGGGAGTCTCTACAGAAATGGGCTTTTTGGCTCCCTGTTTAGTAAAAATTGATAACAACATCATATTATTGAAGAAGTCAGGGTTATGGTATAAGAACATATGAGCAAGCAAGGAAGGAAACTTGAACTTGCGCTACATCTTGTACTCCCGTATATGGCTCATCATTTCTTAGTAAATGACTCTTGCAAAGTCATACCAGAACAAGGACTTTTTCCTTCACAACTAAAATTCCTGCACCCATTTGTCTTCGTCCAAGCCACAAACAAATGCCATCATAGAGAGTGCATCCTACATATCCTTCTTTAAGGCATTGTGCACAACTAAAATTTGTGGTGGCTCATTGCAAAATTCCTTAGGCCTCTGCGTTTCCACATTATAAAAGTCCAAAGCTTTGTCTTTGCCCCTCCAAAAGGTGCTCCCACTTTCTGGAGTAAATGTCTCCATTTTGTCGACTTTAGAGTGGCTCACTGGGATACATAGCATGCTCCAGGTAGCGTCTTCGTTGATATGGACTCTCAACTCCTGACCTTCGATGGTGTTGGTATCTGGGTTGAAATGTTCAATGGCCTTGTGAACAAGCTCTAGACAATAATGCACAAGGGGGACCATGTACTGCGGGAGACCGTTGAACCATAGCTTGTGTAGTATTTTCCCTGCGCTATCATCCCTTTTCATTCTTTTGAAAGCTCCCTCCCTAAGAGTCTTATGGTTCTTTGTGAGGATGGGATCATGGATATTATCCCATTCCTCCTTTATTTGGCTTTGGTCCTTGTAATTTTTGGGTTTGTCTAGCCCGGCTTGCGTGTGAACCCATTATGGTTTTTTCAACATTCTAGGCGACGCGTAAGGGGTGTCATAAAAAATGTTGACGACTAGTGCCACTATCATGTCGTCGTACAAGCTCTGGGTTGCCTTAGCCTGTGCTTCCATCTCAGAACTTCTAACCATTTTCCTTTTGTTGGAGATTTCTGCTCAGCTCAAATTTTTTGTAATTCACTTCAGCTCTACCTACGCTCATTACTCTTGCTCTAGGTAACATGCTCATTTTTTTTTTACAATGTTAACTTTGTGCATGCAATACTTAGCTTATTTCTTTTCTTGGGGTAGCCAATAATGACAACCTTTTAGCATTAAATTCGGCATGCATCGCCAACTCTTTTCTTGTGCGAAATGAACTACTTTCCATTTTGAGATGACCATAATTCATAATGATGATTTGGTAATCATGTTGTACAACAAAATTTCCTTAGAACTTGAGCTGACAATTTGAAGGCAGCTTAGGCATTCGCATGCTTTGGAAATTAATATCCCAAAGGAATAATTAAGCCCAAATATGCAATAAATTCTTGAAAAGATACGAGTCCTGCTTTGGAGTTTGAAAAATGCCTAGAACATGACATCTCAACACTTGGCCATGTAGACTACTGCCGATGACTACCACCAACTTATGCTAATTAATTAGCTCTTATTAATCTTGCACACAATAAACTGTACCTAGTAGATGCAACTGGGTGGGAAATTCGAGCAAGCTCTAGTGCAATTTCCAAGTTGGTACTTGATTAGCATCATTCTTATGGTATGCAAATTACCACACATATCCTGGCTATTTCTATAAATAGGCACTTGTGCAATAGAAAAATCACAATTTAGCAATTTGGGAAAAATTGGTAATAGACAGTTGGCTTAGAATTTAGTGCTAGGTAGCTGAGTAAAATTTACATAGAGATAGACTTAGGCATTTGTAGAGAGCTAGGAACCATGAACACTCCAATCAGGCTAGTTTACAAGAAATCCCAGACAACATTCCTAGGGGAAATCTCGACTAGGCATCTCAAAATAATGACTAAGAATAAACATTCATTGGCCATTGTAGCGATGAAGTGGGTTATGGGGAGGGACTGTATTGAATATGAAGACAAGTACAGAGTTAATACTGATGTATGCTCTCACTTCATCGTGTCTATGCTTGACATCCAGGTTCCCAAGCCGTTGATTCTTCGCCTAGTGCTTGAAATATTTTTGAAGTACCTAGGCGGCCTCAGAGAGGTGATGGCGAATGCTGCATTTGGTGCGGGTCTTCCAATGACGAGTGACCTTCAAAAGTATATTGAAGAAGATGCAATAGTACCATGGGTACCATTCCTAAGTGAGTTTCACATCTAGTGACAAGAAGAGCATCGTCAAAGGGTAACCCGTGCCTGCCACTTCTTGTTTCGCTTGTACAATGTGGTGCCTTTCTATGAAATCGATTGGTAAACTGACTTCAGGAACCTGGTGTTCCCTTCACTGCTCACCATTTCTCCTACAAATGCTACTGCCATTCTTGCTAATGAAGTAATTCCATATGTTTTTGTTGATGCCTCCCTTGCCTCTGCTCATGACTAGAACTTTTATGCCTTGAGAATTCATTTTTTTGTTAATAAATTTTTTGTATATATGCCTAGAAAAGGCCTTACTGCTCATATATATGAAGAAACCCTAAAATATATATAGATATACTCTAAAAGTGTGGCCTCAAAGCCATTTTGACAAAGTACTTATCGATGTATATAAATATAATGAAAATACAACTTATATTAACATTCTATCTTCTTTTCCATTTGATTTTGCAATGTGGGTTCTCTTTTTCTTTTCCTGCATATATGTGTTCATTTTAATTTTCCATATGGGTGTTGTGTTTCTCTGCTTCATGAGTTGCAAGTTAGTTTTCTCTTCCCTTTGTAAAAATGGGTTTCATTTGTTTTAGTTTCTTTGCACCATGGAGTTAATGAAAGACCGATCGACAAAACACGAAAGAAAAATAATTACACTACTTACATATTTACACTGGAAAAACAATACTTAAGCTTAATTAAATAGTTTTAGGTGAATTCCGTTAACCAAAATACCCAATGCTTCTTGTTCCATATTTTCTAATTTGAATGCATTGTGCTGCTTGCATTGAATTATTTTGAAAGGGCCTTCCCACAAGCTGTCAAACTTTTCGTGTTGGCCTAGCTTTTCCACCCTTTCGTTGAATTTTAGCACCAGGTCCCTGCACTTTAGACCTTGGTTGAAAGTTTAATTTTCTTGTCGAACCATCTCTTAACCACCTATTGGAGGTTGGACATGGCTATTAGGGACTTTCCCCTCTTTTCGTGCACTTCCAGCAACTCGGCTAGCCAAAGCTCCATGGCGCCATTTTGTTCTACCTTGAGATATTTGAGCAGTTGCAACACCAAAATCTCCATAGAGATAGGAAATAGTGCTTCTTTCCCATATACTAGCTAATATGACAAAGTCTTGAGGAATTGCTTGGGAGTTATATGATTAGTCCAAAGCGCTGCTCGAAGGTTCTTGTGCCACTCCTTCTGATGATCTGACCCGATCCTTTTGATGAGTCAGAATAAATTTTTGTTAGTCGACTCAGCCAGGCCATTCCCCTATGGGTAGTAATTTGATGATGTTTTCAAAAATATGCCATGTGTGAGTGTGAATTGGCATACCTTAGAGCCTAGGAAATGCTTGGCATTGTCAGAAATGATGGTCTTTGGTGGGCCGAATCTTGTCACCAATTCCTCAAGGAAGTCTACTATCTCCGCCTTCGTTGCATTCTTTAGGGGCATGGCCTCAGTCCACTTGGTGAAGTATTCCATTGCCGTTAGAATCCATTTGTGTCTGAAACTAGTAGTGGGATTGATCATTCCAATGAAATCAAGGCCCCATTGTGCAAAAGGCTCATCAACCACTATCGGGTTGAGAGGCATTGTAGAGTTTTTCCTCCTTGGCATGAAGAATTGGCATTCTTTGCATGCTTTTACCAAAGAGTATGAGTTGTTGAATAGCATGGGCCATAAGTACCCAGCACATAGGATTTTGATGGTGGTGGTCTTCATAGAGAAGTGTCCACCTGTGGGACTATAATGGAAAGTGTTGAGGATTCTCTTTGCTAGCTCTGTGGTGACACACCACAATAGAACGTCGTTGAAGTTACTTTTGAAAATGACCCCTTCGACAAGCGCATACCCACTATTTTGCAGTCTGTAAAATCTTCTCCTATGAGAAGGAAGGCCTGGCGGATATTTTCTAGTATGCATAAATCTCACTCTGTTCACCAGCCAGCAACCTTCAGACTCAGACTCATTTGTTAGAACTAGCTTCAGGTACTCTTCTTTGGCTGCCATTTCTTTGTCATGTGCCAGATACTCACATAATTTTCTTCCTCAGACAATCTTTGTAGGCTTGACCTCAATGTCGTATTCAAGGATCTTGGTGATCTAATTGGCCCTCTTTTCATTGATTTCTCCTTCCATGATGTATTCACACACACTGGAATGCGTGACATAAATAATTACCTTATTGCAAGATATTAGGTGTCAGAACTTCTTGGGTCCTTTAACAATTCCGAATTCTTGCCTCTTGAAAAAGTTGTAATTCGTATCATATTCCTTTAGGGTTTGAGAGTGAAATGCTATCAGATGTGGACCTCCCTTTCCTTCATCATCCTTTTGAGTTAAGACAGTAGCAATGCTTGACTTGCTACTGAATACATACATTATGAAGTCCTTCAATAGGTCCAGATTGACCAGCATAGGAGCTAAGGAATTAGCATCCTTAACCTTCTCAAAGGTTTCTCTAACTTCTTTAGTCCATTTGAATAATTTATCCTTTTTCAGCATCAGGGTGATTGGTCTAATTATCCCTACAAAATCAGAAATAAATTTTCTTACAAAGTTCACTTTCCCCAATTTTTGATATATAAGGGACCAAACTCTAAACCTCATATCTTCCTGGTGCTCCACTATAATGTTTCTCCTCCTGGTAGACCCTGAGACTCTACCTCCAATTCAAGATAATCCCAATCTTAGTGTAATCCCTGAAAATCCTCAGGTTTGTGGATACGATGAAATGGGTAACTAATACTTCTGATTGGAAAATCCCCAAAAGAGAACTGAAACCACAACGCATTCCCTAAGTTTTTCATGGATAGACCTGAGCGACTGGCTTCCAATCTTCTCTCTAGATCTTCTTGAAAACAATCCCATGAATCATTACATGGAATCCTCTCTTTCAAGAATGAAATATTGCTAAGGACAGAAGCCCTCCCCCGACTCAAATAAAAATAAGATCCCCCTCTTAAAGCTGATTGCTACGCCTTTAATAGCACTCTCCCCATTCTGCCAATTTTAGAAAACCCATTGCATGCAAAACCGAATTTAGTGCTCAAGATAAGTGGGATTTATTAGTTACAAAAATACCCAATGCATGCTCTTCTTCCCCTCTTTCCATGCAAGTGGTTTCCAAATTTGTTTCATGCAATAACTTAAATTTAGATTTTTTTGTATTTTTGATTTATTTACCATTTATAACTTGTATTAGGATTTATTTATTTTATTTTATTTTATTTATTTATTTTTATTTTTAATATTTCAAATCCTCAAAACCTTCTTAATCAAACAAATTTAAATTAAACAATCGAACACATAAAATCAAACAGCCTAAATAAAATTTATTAATCATTGAGAAAAGCCAATCATAGAGGGGCACTACAAAATTACACACAAACAGTCTATCGACTAACAATCTAGGGTACAACAATCAACATAGACTGTATAACATTGACTGTTTCACTGAGTTGCAACCATAATGAAAAAACATAAACCATAAATCAATCAATACTGGTTTCAATGTTTAAAAGCCATGCAAAAATAACATCTTTTGTCAACACCACCTTATCACAATTTGAAACAATATAGCCTTTTCAATAGCACCCTATTGAAAATGAAACAATGTAGGCTAAGACAGACAACAACAATCATCAGTGCCCTATCGAAATCAACATAAACTATATAACATTAACTATATTAAAGCTAGAAAACAACAATCAACAAGGCCTTATGGAAATTAACATAAACTATATAAGGTTAACTATTTTATTGCATTACAACCACATATATATAAATATATATATATATACATACATATATACATATATACATATTGTCTACCTTAGGCTATATTGTTTCATACATACATACATACATACATACATACATACATACATACATACATACATACATACATACATACATACATACATACATACACATATATATAAAGTTAGATGCACATATATACGCATTGTTGATTGCACAAAGCACAAAAAAATGCACAACAACAAACTACTACAAAAATATAGTCTTTTCTCAACAACACCTTATCGAAAATGGAACAATATAGCCTTTTGACCAGAACCTTATGAGAAATAAAACGATATAGCACAAGCTAGAGAACAACAATCAACAATACACAAAACCCATGCAAAACCATAGCCACAAAATGCATACAAAACGATAGCCACAAAATGCCAACCATAAGCGAAACAATATTGCTTCTAACAAACAATATTGTCTTTTCTCAATAGTGCGTTATCGAAACTTGAGACAATATAGTCTTTTTAATAGTGCACTATAAAAAATGAGACAATATAACCCAAGCTAGCCAACAACAATCGACAAAAACTGCATCACGTCAATAATTTTATTCCATTGCAAACATAGCCAGAAAATAGAAGCCATACAAAGAAGCCCACAAAAAATCACAGTAACAAACCCATGCAAAAACTATACTCTTTTCTGAATAGAACCTTATTGAAAATTGAAATAATCTAGCCTTTTCAACAACACCATATCGAAAATAAAATAATATAGCCTAAGCTAGAGAACAATAATCAACAATTCATAATGGAATTAAACATAAATTGTATAACATTAACTATTTTATTTCGATGCAACTATAACCACCAAACAAAAGCCATAAATCAAACAATATTGGTTTCAACAACAACCCAGAGAGAGAAACCCACAAAACCCATGCAAAATGATAGCCACAAAATGCCAACCATATACAAAACAATATTGCTTTTAACAAACAATATAGTATTTTCTCAACAATGCCTTAACGAAAATTGAAACACTTCTCAATAGCACCTTATCGAGAATGAGACAATATAGCCCAAAAAAACAACAATCAACAAAAACTGCATAATGCTAACGATTTTATTCCATTCCAAACATAGCCACAAAATGGAAGCCATAAAGAGAAACCCACAAAAATTCATAATAACAAACCCATGCAAAAATATACTCATTTCTCAACATAACCCTATAAAAAATTGAAACAATACAGCCTTTTCAGCAACACCTTTTCAAAAATTCACAGTGACAAACTCATCCAAAAATATAAGTTCCTTTCTCAACAAAACCTTATCGAAAATTGAAACAACATAGCCTTTTCAACAACACCTTATCGAAAATGAAACAATATAGTCTAAGCTAGAGAACAATAATCAACAATACCTAATGTAATCAAACATAAAGTGTACAACATTAACTATTTTATTTCGTTGCAACCATAACTAAAAAACATAAGCCATAAATCAAACAATATTGGTTTCAATAGCGACCCAGATGGAGAAATTGACAAAACCATAGCCACAAAACTCATGCAAAATGATAGCCACATAACGCCAACCATAAATGAAACAATATTACTTTTAACAAACAATATAGTGTTTTCTCATCAACACCTTATCAAAAATTGAAACAATATAGCCTTTTCAACATAACCTTATCGAAAATGAGACAATATAGCTTGAGCTAGACAACAACAATCGACAAAAACTGCATAACATCGACAATTTTATTTCGTTGCAAACATAGCCACCAAACGGAAGCCATAAAGAGAAACCCACATAAAATTGACAATAACAAACCCATTCAAAAATATACTCTTTTCTCAATAGAACCTTATCAAAAATTGAAACAATATAGCCTTTTCAACAACACCTTTTCAAAAATGAAATAATATACCTAAGCCAGAGAACAATAATCAACAATGCCCAATGGAATCTAATAGAAACTATAAAACATTAACTATTTTATTCCGTTGCAACCATAACCACAAAACGGAAGCCATAAATCAAACAATATTGGTTTAAACACCGACCTAGATGGAGAAACCCACAAAACACAAAAATTCACAGTTACAAACCCATGCAAAACCATAGCCACAAAACACGAACTTTAAACCAAATAATATTCATTTTCATAAACAATATAGTCTTTTCTCAACAACACCTTATCAAAATTTGAAACAATCAACAATACCTTATCACAAATAAAACAATATAGCCTGCCACAAACCGCGAACCACAAATGTTCAAACAATATCACAAAGGGGTTTTTCATTATGCACCTCTTCCCGCTTGCTTCAAACAAACCTGTTTTTGCCAACTTTCTCTAGGCTGCCTCATTTCTCAAAGCCTACAAAAAATTGCAGAACCTAAACAATTTTATTCTATTGCAAACATAGCCAGAAAACGGAAGCCACAAAGAGAAACCCACAAAAATTCATAGTAACAAACCCTTGCAAAACCATAGACACAACATGCGAACCATAAATGAAATAATATTCATTTTTAAAAACTATATAGTGTTTTCTCAACAACAGCTTATCAAAATTTGAAACAATCAATAGTACCTTATCAGAAATCAAACAATATAGCCTGCCACAAGTCGCGAACCACAAATGAAACAATATCCCAAAGGTTTTTTTCGATGCACCTCTTCCCGCTTGCTTCAAACACACCTCATCTTGCTAGCTTTCCTACACAAAATGGGTAAAAAATTATCACAAGCAACACTTTTCTTTTGCTTTTGCAACCATCGCCCCATGCAAAAAACACAAAATAACCTCCAACCACCTTCACACAAGCTGCACAATGCTTGATCGAACTTGCACCCTCACAAAAGCTTACCCTCCTTAGTCATGGCTCTGATAGAAGGTATAGCAACATAACAACACCCAACAATGCCTTATCAAAAATTTTACAGACATTCACTATGTTCCTCGAGGTGTTAAATGGTAGGTGTTATTACAACCATCGCCAGTACACAGAAATCATACAACAATTAATGTTGATGCGAACTAGCATTTAATTTCGGTGACCTTCTCTATCCACATTGTGGGAAATATGCCACCCTATTCCCAAGTCGCACCAACAACTACCACCACCACATTTTTCATGACCATTGGAAGGCTTAAAAAATGGGAAGGCTAACGGATAACCGGGAGGCTGATGGATAACCGAGAGGTTGACGAAAATTCTGACCAAAGTTTTTCAAATAAAAAAATCTGCCACCTTTTTCACGACTGTCAGAAGCTGAAAAATCATGGAGGTTGATGAAAATTCTGACCAAAGTTCACACAAATAGCCTATTGGCTGCAAATGGCTTTTAGAGTTTATGTGTAAACGGAAAAACTATCGTTGCAATGAAACGCCTTACGACGTAAAGAATGAAAATGATTTTGGTATTTTAAAATTTAAGGAAACGATAATTTAAAATATAAGTTTAACTGATTTTAAATGAAATGGTAATTTATAATAATAAATTTAGATTAAAAACTTGATACATAATTGATATGTTATAACTAAAATAAGTGTTTTGACACATTTTATATAGATTTTATTAAAGATATGTATGTTAGTAAATTATAATATTTTCAAAGATAGAATACAAATGAGCTTTTCTTTTAGATTTTTTTTAGAGACAATATAAATGAAAATATATTTCTTTTTAAAATATTTTTAGAGGTAGAATACAAATGATCTTTTTTAGAATCAATTTGAAAACTTAGTTTTAATTATAATAGTAAATTTAATATTTTAACTTGATATGTGAACGTGACAACTATTCATTATTTTATAGTTTTTTTTTCTTTTTTTATATGTAACTAGTACTAGTATAAATTTACAATTACAGAGAAATAAGAAAGGCTAGCTATTGTACTATAACTTGTTAAGCTTCTTTAAAATTTGCAACATACTACTTTGTTAGTGTGAAAACAAACATTGTCAAACTAGTTAACTATTAGCCTACTTAGTAGATTCCTATTTACACTACACTTAAGCTCACTTAGAGGATATCTAGAGGTTTGTCTCACCTCATGTGGTTGAGACAAGTGTTCTCACTTTGTGAGACACCTTTACACCTCTTGCATGATCACTTTCCACTCACTACAAAACATGTCATGTGAGTTAACAAGTGTTCAATTTATGAAGGATTAGTCAGTCATTGTGTTTCACATGACCACCTTCATCTTCTTACCTATGTAGGAAAGCTTTTTACTCATTATCTCTTGGGTCAACTAAATACAGTATTGCATTGTTCATGTGCTTGTCTCTTATCTCTTAGATTTTCCTAATTCTAATATACTTCAAATAATGTCAATGAATTTATATACATATTTGATGCTAAGAGATGTAAAAATGGAGTTAAATTCTTTTGTTGATTCATTACATTTGAGTTGTGAGGATTTGAAGATGAAAGATGCATGGAGAGTCTTTTGTAGCACATAACATTGACATAGAAGCTATTTGCATATGATGAAGTTATAGCAAATTATGCTTACTATTTCTTCAAGCACTATTGACTATGAAAAATGATTTTCAAAACAAAACATCATAAAAGATGTTACAAAATTAAAGTTGAGTTGAATAAATTGGATTTGCATTAATAAAAGTATCTTTATAAAAACTTGAATTAAATGATGTAAATTGGAATGAAGTATATTAGATATGAAAGAATACAAAATTACCAAGAATTCTTGACCTTTGATACTATTTGTTTATTTTATGTTTAATGGATTATTTTTTTAATCTCAAATAGAAAGTAGTAAGAGAAAACATTTATTTTTTTGATAAATTAAAATTGAAAATATTATATTTTTATTGTTTATTGATATTTTTATGAAATATAATTCTTCTAAAAATATTTATATTAATTAAAATTATCGATAATAATAATATTTTAAATTAATAAATAAAATTTTACAATATTTTTTTTTCCAAACATAATAAATATAATTAATAAAATTTAATAAAAGTATTTTAATATTAAATATTTTATTTAAATAATTTTTATTTTTATTTGATAAATTAAAAATTTTCACTATTTAGATTTTTCATAATTAAATACCAAACCCTCATAAATTTTCATATAACAGGCAGGGGTGACCATCAAATTCTAGGCTTGATCTATTAGTGAAGTTGAATGGTTCTTAATGAGCCCACCAAGGATCAAGTCTTGTTGAGTGCAAGGCTCTGATATCATAAGGGATGAGGTCAAGATCGTGTGTTGGGTGAATTTTGCGGAATGGATACCCCTCTGTCATTGGCTCTTTGGATACCCTTCTGTCCTTGGATCTTAGCCGGAGAGGTTCAACCCAAGAAGGCTCGTGCCCCCGTACCAAATAGCCTACAAATAATTTGTGGATGACCTCCATAAAAAAATAAATAAATAATTGTAGAAAATTTATAAACTCATTGTCAGTGTGCTCTATGTTTAAAAATCACCTAATGCCATGGCCAAACTCAATGTTTAAAACTCACTTGATGCCATGGCCAAAACCACACTTGATGTGGTGGACGTGTTTTGGTTGGGTAGATACATATTACATAGTTGTTATTTGCTCCACAAAAATGGAAAAAGTCCTCACCTAGTCAATCTTTTTCTTTTTGACTATGGAACACAAATTGCCTCATCATGAATAAGAGACATTAATATAGAATCAAGCACAATATGCATCTTAAATCTTGTAGGCATAAGATTGGGTAGATACATATTACATAGTTGTTATTTGCTCCACAAAAATGGAAAAAGTCCTCACCTAGTCAATCTTTTTCTTTTTCTTTTTGACTATGGAACACAAATTGCCTCATCTTGTGTGCTCTATGTTTAAAAATCATCTAATGCCATGGCCAAAACCAATGTTTAAAACTCACTTGATGCCATGGCCAAAACAACACTTGATGTGGTGGACGTGTTCTGGTTGGGTAGATACATATTACATAGTTGTTATTTGCTCCACAAAAATGGAAAAAGTCCTCACCTAGTCAATCTTTTTCTTTTTGACTATGGAACACAGATTGCCTTATCATGAATAAGAGACATTAATATAGAATCAAGCACAATATGCATCGTAAATCTTGTAGGCATAAATACTAATATAGAATCTAGCAACAATATTCCGCTAGATGTAGAAATCCCGTAAGAATAAAAATGCAATCCGATAATATATCATATTTCTTATGTTGACACTGACTATATCCTATAAAAATATATTATACATTTTTATTTCAAGACACATATAATAGATATTTTTTTTTTAGGATTAATTAATTGTGGAAGATTCCGTTAGTTGTTTGTGATAGTTCTTAAGGGTTAATAGTAGAGTGGGGTTTATTACGCTGAAGGCATTTCCTTATTTGAAGTCTCAAATCTTCATTTGTCTGCCAACGACTGGATCTACTGGGGAAAGAAGGCAAGAAGGTTGAATTTGTTTTAGTCATCAATCATTTTTAACTTTTTTAACACATTTCCCATTTATCATGTCTGTTCACTGCATTAACTCATCCCTCCTTCCACACTTTCGGCGTGGCTAGGCATCTATGGCTACAAACATTTAATGTTGTTTTTTCCCATCATCGTTTTCCACGTGGAGCCTCGTGACACCTTCGTGAAAGGAACAACTTTTTAATCATACATGCAATCTGTCCGCGGTTGTCTTACAGTCAAGCTCAATGTTTTTTTTTAAAACTTGGATCATTAAAGAATCTCTCATATACCACCTATGTGTATAATGCTCTCCCAGATAATTGCAAAACAAAACAAGTATTTATTAATTTAAGGGGTACAATAGAACTAAATTATTATATAGCACCTCCCTTGACTGTCCCCCAGAAAATAATAATTTAATAGAGTCTTTCCTCGTTTAAAATGGGGCCCAGAGTTATCTCTGGATGTCGTGCTTGCTACCACCTATAGTTGTGCTAATTTTAGAGGCGATAATATGGAATTTGAATTCAATAAATAACGGGAAAACAATTATTATCTGTTGGTGCTCTTAATATTAATTGATTAATTCGCTCAATAAAAAAATAATAATAATAAAATAAATAAAAATTAATTGATTCCTATTTTTTATAATATAGAAATAATATATTATAATATAAGAACAATATAATATAATATAAATTATTATAATAATATAATTAAAAAAAATATAATAATAGTAATATAATTTAACATAATAACAAACATTAGTATACTAATAATAAAATAATAATATAATAATACTATAATATAATAATTTAATATTATTAATATAATATTAAAAATAATATATTAATAATAATATAATAATAGTAATATAATCATAATAGTTTAATAATATAATAATTTAAAACTATTAAATAGCAATATAATAGTAATATATAACAAAACATAATAAAATAATATTATATAATAAAATATATATAAAAATAATATTAATAGTAAAATACTAATACTAATAATAATATATACCACTTATCTGATTTAACACTTATCTTAAACACAAGTAAAGAATAAATCTTACTAATACCACCCTTAATTGACCCATAATCCAAACCCATTCAATTAGCAATATGATATAATACAATATCAATCAAATATAATATTATAATAATAATAATACTAATACTAATAATATTATTATTATTATAAAAAAAATCATTTTCTAAATGATCCATCAATTGACCTCATATATTGCACAAATGTATGCAAAAAAAAATAAATCAAAATTTTCCCTAATTGACCTTCCACACCTCTTCGACATACCCATTGCACACCAAGGTGCGATTACTAGTTGGTATAGTACTTGTGGTTATATGATTTAATCTTGCATTATTTTTATACTATATATTGTCAATAATTATTCCACATATACATCAATAAATGATCAAATACTTGTAAAAAATGAGTCCTTACATGAACACATGAGAATTTATAAATGTTATATAAAAAAATCATAAATATGTTCATTAACAAGTGAAATAAATCATTTTTTATTTTATATAAAATATCATAACTATCTAATATAAGCGTGTCATTTATAAAATAAGGTGCTCATGTAAATAAACATTGTTGTTATGTGGACGCATTTATTTTTCTTATGTGTACAACTATTGGGATGACAATGTATATGCATTAGAGTACATATTATATGTTCGTTCTACATGACAAATGTAAAATGTGAGTATAGTAAATACCTTCTATTTATTATGAAATTTGAAAGATAGCTAAAAAGTTTTATAATCATTTCAAGTTATATATTAGTTGTATTTTAAATCATATGTGTTTTTTCTAACAATAAATAGAATTTTGTGTTCAACTATTGGGTCATTTGCATTGGATATAAAGGTTAGAGATAATAAGATTTATGGTTACCAAAATGTATTGAGATCATTTAGGTTGCATATAGTAAATCTAAGCTTCTAATTTTGCTTACTTGTTCTTATAACTAAGGTTTTGCCACATCATCAAATATGATGTCATGTCAAGTGTCCAAAAAGGCCCCAAAATATGAGACCAAGTACATCATGAGTAGTTATGTGGTACATGATTTAGATCAAAAGGTTTAATTATTAGTCAAATCAAACTATTGACATTATATGTAGTTGGTTATATATATTATATTTTAAATAAGAATATAACATTGTTTTAATAATATAAAATATTTTATGTTCAATTACTATGGATTTATGACAAGGTTTTCATCAAATAAAAATATTTTAATGACACTCCTTATGAGATGTGTTGATGTGGTGAATTGCATGACAAGTCACACCTCCAAACCTTAATAATAGATAGAAGAGGCTATGATCCTATGAAGGGGGACTTCCTAAAAATTTTAGTGAGTGTTGAGAATTTTTAGAAGTATTTTAAAGTGGGGGTTCCTATGAACTTTGTAGTGTAGCTTAAGCTTGAGAGTTTCAGCTCCAAAATTTACAAAAATTGGTGTTTTCAAAGATTTTATTATTTTGTATATTCAATTCAACATAATATATAAATATAAAATGATAAAAAAATTATACAGTATGTTGAATTTTTTTGGTAGGAGAGTTTAGTTTGGTGCCTAGATTCCCACTATTATTCAAAGTACAAAGAACTTCAACTAAATCATTGCAAACTTGACATTTCCCTAAATTTTCTTACATTCAAACTTTCAAAATATATGAGAAAAAACTCTAAAACAAAAATTATATATATATGGGGTCAAAAGCTTAAACTATTTATATTTTAATCTTAAAGCTGAAATACATTCTTATAAGTTCATAAAGCATGTATGTGCGCTATGAATTTTAGACTTATTTGTCAATTAAGACACACTGATTGTGATAAAATAAAATTTATTATTAAAATATATAGATGATTATTTCAAGTATTTGTATTGTTGATGTTCTTTGGTCTATGCGTTACTCTCTAATTGATTTGCAAACAAAAAGACTAAAAACTAGCACTTGCACCTAAAGGAGGTTCAAGGATTATGCTGATTGAAAACTATATGTATGTTAATATATTAGAGAGTATGTGTTTGAACATGGATGCGGTGCAAATTCTAGTTGCATGTAGCAAAATTAAATAATTAATAATATGTGATAAATAATGGAATGAAATAAACGTAGAGAAATCTAGATTTTTTCTTTAAAAAAATTAAGTATCATAAATATTTTCATACATATTCAAAACATAAAGCAATACAAAATTAAAAAAGAAGTTGTCATCAAATTGACAAAAAAAACACTTCAAATGAAAATAGAATATTTCCATCGAGTTGTCAAATCAATATTTACCTAGAGTTTATGTGTCAAGTGAGATTTTGGAGGATTTTACCTGATATTTAGGAGGTTTTTACCATTAAATGACAGTTGGCTTACCATTAAACGACAGTTGAAACCCATGTTGAAAATGATTGTGAACCTAACACAAATTTTGAAGATTAGATTATCATTCACAATGTCACATTTCAAGAATTAAATTGTGAACGTATGAAAGACTTAAATATTCTCCCTAGAATAACACTTTTCAAGAATTAAAGCTTATGCAATTCATAACGTTAAAAATAGGTTTCCACATAAATTCAGATAGACACTTCAACACATCATAATAAAACTAAATTTTTTTGAACTTTGAGATTCAAGCTTTCGCAATCCATTGGCTAAAGTGAGGACAAATTTAAATATCTGAAATCAATAAGGTTTCTGATCAAAACCTGCCAATTTCAAAATAATTTACCTGAATCCTTAATTGACTCAATACTAAGTGAACCAGTTACGTTTGGATTTAAAGAGTGTTGGGATCCATTTTTGGAGCATGCAAGTGTGGCCATTGGGTAGTAAGAACCACAATATTTTCCAATAAGAAACCAAAAGAAAAAAAAACATTGAAAGAAGCTATCCTATAAATGTAAAGAGAAACGAAAAATTGCCTTTCTAAATTCTTAAAAATCATTTCACGATAGAGAAGTGTAGGCACTCAATGAGGCAAAATGAATTTTTCGGGGTTGCATCTTTTGTACAAGATGGAAATATATTACTCATTCATAGATTTCAATTATTCTTGCAAATTCTCAATGCCACCTTTAAGTTTTTTAACTAATGTTTGGTCCTATCTTAAAATTGTACTTGTAAATATTACTATTACCAGCCAATAAACTTATGTGTTTTGAGTTACACTGCTGCAAATAATGCATATATCTCTATGAAATAATCAAGCATTTTGCTACCATTTTTTCCAGCTTTTTCATCTTTAGGCAGAGGTAAGAACTGGTAAAAAGTCGGGGACCTATCGTCTGGAATGTTTCTGCAAACCAAAATTGAGTTCAAATAAAATACCTTAACAAATTAGCAAAATAAATACCTTAAATTTGGATAATACCGCACCGGGTCCAATGCCAAGCTCGACTCTCTCGGTGCATCTTCTACTTAAATCTATTTATGAAAAGTGAAAGAAAATCTATAAATATGGGGGGTTTAAAGCTACTCGGTTCTTGAGCCCGAGACAAGATATTTGCATGCCTCTAAATGAAAAATATTAGTTGCAGTGAAAGCACTGGGGACTACTATTAACAGAAGCAGAACTGTCAGCTTGGCCCTGTGTCCCACTACAACCAGTATTCCCATGGATTGGCCTCTCAAAACCCTCTTTGCAATCGAAGGAATCATGGCATGAGTAAAACAAATAAAATATATATAAATGGAAGTGTGATCATAAAATTTTAAATACATACTCATGAGCCTAAGCTTGAAAGGAAGAGAGCATCTATCTTGGCATAAAATCCTGGTCCACATTGTATTTCTGGGCTCTCTTTAAATCCTCTTCAAAGTTGAAAATAAATGATATATCAGTGCAATTGTCACCTAATCCTCCGATTTCTCTGTAATCGGCCATTACGACTCCATCATTGAATTCACCAGGAATCTCTACATGAACGTGCTCCATCATTGAAATGATGGAAACAATAAGTATCCCTTACATATATTTCTTTCTCTGTAATCCTCGAGATGATCTTGGTTGTTGTATGACAGTCAACACACATGCAAAGATTCTTTACCACTCGGATAGGTGTCTGAGATGGTGTGTTGAGAAGCCCAAAGACAATGGCTAGCTTATCACTGTGTCCATAGAAAATGTAATCCTCTCCATCAAAATCCTGTTGGATAAAGTGAACAGGATCAAACCCTTCCTCTTGCATTTGCACATGGCCAAGTCATCGAATTTTGCAGAAATTTTGTTTAATTCTGGGTGAGAATTCTCTCCTACAAGAAACGTATGCAACCTATTATTGACTCTAATCCAGCTGCATCCTGGCCTTGTCTTCAATCCTCTCTCCTTGATCATATTCCTCATCCTTCCTACATCACTCCACCTTCCAACTGCAGCATAAATATTTGATAATAATAGTATATAATTTACAACATTTTCAGGTTCCATCTCAAAAAGTTGATTGGCTACATATTCCCCCAACTCCATATTGCTATGCAGTTTGCAGCCATGAAGCAAAACTCTCCATAGACAAGCACCAGGTTTAAAAGGCATGCTGCTAATTAACTTGTGTGCATCGTTAAGATTCCCAACAAAGCCAAGAAGATTAACCATGCACGTGTAATGCTCTATACTTGGTTTGATTCCATAATCTTGAGTCATGGAATTGAAATATTGCTAACCCTCAGTTACCATGCCTGAACAACTACATGCAGAAAGAACCGTAGTAAAGGTTATATGATCTGGCTTTATGCCTGACCATTTGGTGGAAGATTGTGAGGGCATCCTCACTAAGCCCATGTATAGCGTACCCTGCAATCATTGCATTCCATACAACCACATCTCTTTCATAGGTTTGGTCAAACACACAACGTAAATCTGCTATACTTCCACATTTGGCATACATGTCTATCAGAGCACTCCTTACAAATACATCAGAATCCATGGCATTCCTGGTAAGGTAACTATGGACCTGCTTTCCCTCTTGCAGAGCCATAAGGTCGCTAAATTCTGATAAAATAGTAGTAATGATGGCCAAGTCAGGTTTCAGGCCTGCTTCTTGCATTTGATGAAATAGTTTTAAGGCATCATCAGCGTGTCTGCTCTAAGCATAAGTTGTAATCATCACATTCCAGGAGATCACATTTCTTTGAGGCAGCATGTCAAACACCCTTCTTGTAGCTTCTACACTCTTGCATTTTGCATACATATCAACTAAAGAACTCCCCACAAATACATTAGACTCTAATCCATTCAGAAGAATATGAAAATGTACCTCCTTCCCGTGTTGTAAAACCATTAAGCTGGCACAGGCTGAGAGAACACTGGCAATCATAACTAGATTAGGTCTTATGGGTGCCATTTTCATTTGAAGAAACTGTTTCAAAGTCTCTTCATTGTGGTCGTCTTGGGAACACCTTGTTATCACTGCATTCCATGAGCCCAAGCCACATGTTATGTTTTCCAATTGCATTTGATGGAAAGTTTCAACGCCTCCTCATCATGCCCAGATTGCACAAAACCTGCAATCAGAGAATTCCATGAAATGACATTTGGCTTTATATCTGCTAGATGCATTTGAAAAAAGAGTTCCAAAACCCTATACACTTGCCCATTTTTTGCATAGCTTGTAATGATGGCATTCCATGTGATCACATTAGGCATCATTCCAGTCAAATTCATTTCATGGAAGAGTTCCAATGCTTGTTCAACAAGTCCATTATATGCATATCCTAAAATCATGGAATTCCACAGTACAACATTTTTTTTCAGGTATTCGATCAAATACTTTGTGTACAAAATTTATATTTAAGCATTTCAAATACATATCTATTAGGGCACTTCCAACAAAGACATTGGACTCAAATCCACTTGCCCATTTTTTGCATAGCTTGTAATGATGGCATTCCATGTGATCACATTAGGCATCATTCCAGTCAAATTCATTTCATGGAAGAGTTCCAATGCTTGTTCAACAAGTCCATTATATGCATATCCTAAAATCATGGAATTCCACAGTACAACATTTTTTTTCAGGTATTCGATCAAATACTTTGTGTACAAAATTTATATTTAAGCATTTCAAATACATATCTATTAGGGCACTTCCAACAAAGACATTGGACTCAAATCCACTTTTAGCACATATAGGGTTAAACTAGTTCTTGGTTAGATTTAGTGGATTAACCTTTAGTGGTCTTTAGCACATGGTTTTGTGTTATTGTATTAGTCCATGGTTTTGGAGCTCATGGTTTTGGGCCCATGGTTTTGCATGTATGGAAGTCTATATAATGGCTTGGTGACTCCATTGTATGTGTGGCTGGTTGAAGCCTCTAGGCTCAACCCAGTTGGGGCTGAGGGTTAATATGAAGATCTTCATTACTGGTTTTTCCCTGGTTTGGTGTTTTCTAGGCTAAATCACTTTGTTGTGATTGTGTTCTTATTTCATGCTTGATTTGTGTTTCTATTTTTATTCTTCATTTGGTTCATAACAAGTGGTATCAGAGCAAGGTTCTGGGATTTGTTTTTTGCTTGCATGTGTAGGTTTGTGAGTTGCATGTACTTGCACGTGTGTTGCATGTACTTGCATGGACTCGCATGTGGCTTGCATGTGCTTGCATGTTGATGCATGTAAGATTTCCTGGTGTTTAAGGTTTTGGATTATTTTTTCTGTGAAGATTTTTTAGCTTGAAAAGCTTGAGGAAGTCTGAAGGAATTAGCTGAAGATTGAGCCTTAGAGAAGTATTGAGCAATTCGACGGATGCATTGATGAAGAAAGTATAATGGGAGAAGTTTGAGCATGTGTGTAGTTGGAATGTTAATGAAGTGACGTGGTGAATGCACTCATTCTAGTTGTGATGGAGGTCTTGTTTGGATTTCAAGATGAAGTTGGATTTCTCTCGATTTTGTCAAGACAAAAAGTTGAGAAAGTCTGCGCAAGCTTGCTCGTGGTTGCTGTTGTAGGCATGTTGCCTGGTTAAAGTTGCTAGTGCCTGTAGCCAAAGTTGATTGTAGCAAGAACAAAATTGTAATGGAGTTGTATGTAAAATTTAATATATGTATTTGGGTTGATGGCTGTAAGACCTGGTATGGCTTGCTCAATCCCTAAAAGGAAAGGCTTGGTAAGAGAGGAGTTCTCCCAGGTGGTAAGGGGGGCTTAGAGTCATGTGGATTCCAGGTTTGATATGTCGATCTGATGAGAGGAACCATATGAAGAATAAAAATAGAAACACAAATCAAGCATGGAATAAGAACACAATCACAACAAAGTGATTTACCTTGGAAAACCCCAAACTGGGGAAAAACCAGCAATGAAGATCTTCATATTAACCCTCAGCCCCAACTGGGCTAAGCCTGGAGGCTTCAACCAACCACACATACAATAGAGTCACCAAGCCATTATATAGACTTCCATACATGCAAAACCATGGGCCCAAAACCATGACCTCCAAAACCATGGACAAATACAACTAGCACAAAACCATGTGCTCAAGACCACTTATGGTTAATCCACTAACTCTAACCCAAGAGCTAGTTTAACCCAACAATTTTGGCACCTACAGCCAGAATAAATATTAAAATAATTTCCTTTAACATTATCGATCTCTTTTGGCCTTTGCAAATTTGAAAAAAAAATCCCTTTACTTTATCGAGCCTTAAGATGAGTTGTGCATTACTATTTTAGGAACTTTAATAGATACCATGGTTTTCCTTCATATATTAGACTCTTCATAACATATCAAATTGGAGGGTAGCATGTCCCTATCCAAAATTTTAATGAATAACCATGTAAGTTCTATGCATTAGGTTGTTGGAATCGAGGAGTTGAGAAGGACTCATACCACCTATCAAGGATCAAAGCATCAAAGAACGAGGGTGATAGTGAAGTCATGCTTAGGAAAAAGTGAGATGGGAACAATTACAAGGGAACCTTGACAAAGAAAAGGCTTTCAAGATGTTAGGATTGGAGTTTATGACGAAGCTTAACTTGGTATTAAGTTAAGGGAAGGCCAAAATTCTAACTCTGAAAGGTTATATAGAACAATTAACAAAATTTCAAGCTTTCAAGTTGGGTGGAAAGGTACTTGAAAAAGTGGAGGTTGAAAGTTTGATCTTGCAATACTTATAAAAATTTTAGAGTGTAAGGGATTTGAGTTTGAGGAGTGGAGATGAAAGGGAATGAGTACCAAGGGATGGGATGGATGAGGAAGTTTGAAATTCCAAAATGTAGCTTTGAGGGGAAAGACATACTTGGAGGGAAAGGCGTGCCAAGGATGACAAGTCTAATAGGCCTGCATTCCAAGACACAAAAACTCTACAACTCTGAAAAAGCGATACTTAGATGAAATTTTAAAAGGATTTAAGTAGGTTGTCAAGATTAGTAAGAAAAGTATACATGTATAGACAAACTTGAAATTATGAAAGCTAACAACACACAAAACACCAAGGAAAATAAGGGAACTAGTAAAGACTTTGAATTTTCATGGATTATTACATCTTATGACACTTAGAGACCCATTTAGGATGTCTTAGATTAGTTATCAGTAGAGGTTGGATAAGGTCAAATGCACAAGCTTTGAGTAGTAAAAAGAAAAGACGAGACACATAAAAATAGGGTTCCAACACCTCCCAAAAAGTGGGCTTTAGAGACAATTCCCCCATTAAAAAAGTCTTTTTTGGTCATTTTTAGATTTTTTTTGCATTATTTTCTTGAGTTCCCATGATTATAAATCTACTTTTTTGATGTGACTGTTAATATTTTCACATGAATTAGGGTTGATATAGTGAGTTTTACAATCATTATTACACTACCAACAACACTTCAAATCGCTTGTTGGTGATACTCTTGTAAATGATTAGACTCTACAAGTAAGTGTATTGTAACCTATTGATTTCTAAATAATGCACACTAAGCTTTTTCATTGTGTGGCTCCCAAAAGGATTTTCCCATGTAAATCACTATGCTATGATATATTACTTTTTATGTGTATTTCCTTCTAACATATGATTGGTTTAAGTTTCTTACATATGTGCTTTCATCGATTAGTTTAGGAAACATATTCTACACCTTTTCTTCCTTCCAAGATGAAATGAATGTATTTTTAAGGATATTTGTATATTTTTCATTAAATTGGTGATATAAATGTGTAAAGGTAGTTTGATGGGGTTTAGCAATATTAGGAAATAAAAGAGGAGCAAAGTGATAACATAAAATATAAGATATAATGGTTAGAAAGAAAGGGTGGTTATGAAACCTATAGATATATAATCTCTAACAAAATATGCCTATTAACAATGATGAAATCCATAAATAAAGAGTTCAAAAGAAAAGGGAATTATATGAAGTTATTAGAGGGCATAAATTGACTATTGCCATTGAGCATAACAAAGCAATGTGATTTCCCTAGACTAATCAAGTGTATCTCATATGAAAAAAAATCTCCTATTAAGAATCGCATAAGAATACCTTCACTTTGCAAGGCCATTGATTGAGTCATTATAGTATCTTATTAAATGTCATAGATCTCATACATTGCATACAATTAGTGCAACCATTTAAATTCCCAAGAGAGGAAAATCTTATTATTTCTTGTTGTAGATCTACAAATGGATTCATTGATATTTGAAACTACATATGACGATGAGTGTGGGGAAAATTAACAAGCACCAATGAATAACCTTCAATAAGTACCTCTTCAATTACACCCATAAGAATCTAGCCTAGGCATCCTTGCCCTCTAGTTGAATGAAGAGGGTCAAATGGTCTCTATATAGGAATGTAATTCCACTAGACTCATGTGCCCAAAATAGTGTGTTAGCCTATATATTAAAATCCAAGATTAGCATTGTAATGTAAAAAGTTATGTTTCATTGGTCTCATGTGAGTTTTTCTAAGGATTATGTTTAAATTATGGATGATCTCTTTTATAGAACACATTGAAAATAATATTGAACCCCTTGAATTCCATATGGCAACTAAAAGATAATTTTGGGGTCTTAAAGCCCTATCATCACAAGAAAAATGAAGATGAAGAAGACAAAGGAGGCCATACATTGGACCAACTTGAAGGAAGTGCATCCTTGATCCATGCACTACAAGTTTAAATAACTACACTTTTCTTACTTCCTAGCTTCAACCATCTTTATGTTATCTTTCAACTCTTTATTGTGGATTTTATGATATCTTCATATATGTAATTCTTCTTTAAAATAGTTGAGGATTTTTTTCACTTATCTTTTAGAATTTGTGATTCAATGACCAAGAGCTAACTTCATTTGATATTTTTCCTTTCCTCTATTTTGCTTAGTGATGAAGAGACACTATGCTTTAGAGGTTTATTCCTTCCAAACCCTGTGAGATTAATATGCATGATTGTATGCTTACCTCATGGTCTCATGCAACACGTAGTCTAATGAAAATTTATTTTAAGCATATTGTATAATGTAAATAAAAATCATGAAAATTTTGAATTTAAAAAATTATAATTTTAAGTATGATTTAAAAAACAAAACAAAAAATATAACCACAATTTAACCAAAAAATATAACAATTTTTTCTTTCATATTTTACTTCCAAAAATATATCATAATACCAATTGAATTTAAAAATTATAATTTTAAGTACCATCTAACAAAGAAAACAAAATTATATATAACCACAATTTAACCAAAAGATTTTACTTTCAAAAACATATCATAGAACCAACCATTTACATAAAAACAAAAAAGATTACTATCCCTTTATATAAAAAACAAAAAAGATTTACAAAGATTAAAATTATAGCATGACCAACTTATTGAACTCCTGTATTCAAATCTGGCATTCCAAAGCTGAAGCAAATGTTCAAATCTTAGTGTGGAAGCTCTTGCATGTAAGTTGACTGTTGTAAACATGTTGAAAGTTTGAAACATATCTTTTGGGATTGTTTTGTGATGAAAAAGAAATAGAGGGTTGTTTTTTATTACCTTTCTACTATTTTTTAGCACAGGCTGAACTGGAAAAAAGTTATTTTGGGCATTGGCCTACATAAGAATATTGTTGCTAATTCCATACGTTAGGGTGTTTTGTTTCATTTATGAAAAAGTAAATGTTTGACACTTGTTGATCATAATGTTCATCTGGATTTAGGAATACTAAAGTTTTACTCTGACATTATTTTGCAAATTGTTTTCCTATGTTCTCAATTGCAAGAAGGTTACAAAGTTAATATGAAGATCAATAATCATTTGGACAAGATTAAATGACAGATTTTGTAGCTTCACATAAATGATGTAATTTGTTCTAAACAACTTCAACACTTTGTTAATGATCAGAATTTGATAGTTCAACTGTACATTGTTGTTGATTTATGTTGACTTGTGACTTTGTTAAGTGATAGGATTTTCCGGATTTTAACCCAATTTACTACGTTTTTGTTATCTCTCTTCAACAACATTTTATTGCCTCTTTATTGTATTTTCTGCATTGATTTAATTAAAAAAAAAAAAAACTAACTAACTAACTAAAACTTATTAAACTCCTGAACTTTAATTGCATGACCAACTTATCAAACTCCTAATTTTTTTGAGCTGCTAATTTTTTAGCGAAGGCTCCATGGGACCTGCTATTACGGATTTGCCCAGCATTTTTGTTTGCCTCCAGAATATTCTCTTTTCCACGTGGAAAGGCCAATTTGGTAACAGATAAAATGGCTACGTTGATAACACCATTTTCCGGATAAGACAAACGTGGGCCAAAGACAACGTAGTCAGGGGTAAGTAGGATTCCTCAATTTTGTGATAACGAGAAACTGTCATGATGATGTCATTGTCGTCTTACATATATTCCAATCACAAAATATCTTGACCATGCTCACACTATGATTGGTCATGAATAAGATTAACATGGGAAGTTGAAACATCGAGTACCGACCTATTTGGGCAAATATCTTTCGCTCGATCTTCTGTTCTTCAAGAAAATGATGCCTCGTGACACGTGTTAGGTCACGGCGGACTCAAAAATGATTGCTGACTTTATGGCCGCAACCGAATTTATTGGGTGGGGTAAGGTGAGGTGAGGTGGGGCGGACGTGTTGCCCTTTTGTTTTATACTAATGAGGATACATGTTTAAGAATTTAATCGTTCGTTTTAAAATTAATTAATTTAGAAACATGTTTGTATTTATAAGCGTTTTATAAAATTAATTAATTTATATAAATGCATGTGTTTTTAAGGGATCTTAAAAGGATTCGGTTGTGGCTTTAAAGTATAGACTTAGAAGATCACTTTTAATATAATCGAAGAAATCCAAAGTATTAAGGGAAAGTATTTAAAATCTATCCATTAAAACAAATTTCATTTTATTTGTAATAAGGGATTATTTACTTTCTATCATTTAACACAAATATATATTCTGTATGAAAATATAATATTTATTACATTATATTTTATTTATATCATATTTTAAGTGTTAGTTGTTTAGTGTTATTATAGTCATATAATATTATTTATATTGTTGTTTGTTTCTTTTATTTTTTTCAAAATAATTATATCAATTATGAGGTTTGTATAAGGTGAAAATCTTTATGTAAAAAACTTAAAATGTTATTCAACAAGATTATCAAGTTTTAAGATTTTAGATATTAGTATAAGAAAAATTATGTTTACACATACAAAAGATTTAAGGAAATAATGTCATTTTTGTAGATATAGTTCAAATCTATAGCTAAATGTTATTTATATGGTCAAAAGTCATTTTTATATAAAAAGGTGAAACCCACAACAACATAATTGACCTCACACAAATTATAAGAACTATATAATTTAAATTTATCATTCTTCTTCTAATCTACTTTTAATTTCTAAAATTATAAAATTCTATCACATAATTTATTATATATTTACTAAATTAGACTATATTACATGTCACATAAAACCCAATTTTATCGAAGGAAAACTAATCCACAATTTCAAAATGATGTCCATTTAATTTTCCTGATCTTGATAAGTAAAAGGTGTTTTCCACAACGTGTCAAATTATGATATTGTTATCAAGATTCAACTGTATAGTTTTACGAGTCAAACTCATTGACTCATGTTTCATGGATCAATAAATTTGACTCATAAAACTACATGATTGAATCCTAATAACAATATCATAATTTGTTAATCTTCCCAATTTTAAATTGAACCACAACATGACACCATACTTCAAATTTGTTGGAAGAAATAATAAAATAACCTTAAATTTGAAGAAATAATAAAATAACCTTGCGAGAGAGTAGGAAAGTACGACTATACAAATGAAGGGCAATATTGAAATGAAAAAGAGTCAAAAGTTAGACACAACCATAAGTTAAGAATTTATTTAGTATTCCAAATCAAATTGACCAAAAACGTGCTAAGGGCCGTCAATTCCATAACTATTACAAATATACGAGTTAAATGGGCAGAGGTTAAAAGTGACGGCCATTTGCGCGTCTCAAATTTTATTAATTCTAAAGTTTCCTGATAAACATGTTGAACCCTACAAGCGCAGACAAATATCATATTTTGTGCCACTGTACAGAATTGAAAAGAATTTTCAATTTACATAAACTTCAATCAACGAAAAAAGAGTCATAATAACGTCATGAAAAAGAAAAAACAAAACAAATATACATATCTGCTTACACGAATGCATTTTAATGGTATAATAATAGGCTTTCCATTCAATGCAAAATAGAATCCAACTTTTCATATAAAGAAATGGCTTAAAAAAGAGTACTAGAGAAGATTTTTTTTAATTATATAAAGGCTTTCGCAGAAAACTGTTTAAAAACTGTATCTAACGCTACTATGATATTCTCCATTTCAATAGCCTCTCATAAGTTAACAGACCGTTTTTGTGGTCGTTATATATTGTACCAGTAGCAGCGTTTCAGATGGTTTCGAGTCTTTGGACTCTCCATAACATATATAATATTGCCATAAGAAGAGTAGAACTTAGGCTGGACAACTGACATAGATATTGACTATTATAAATCCATAATCCTCTACATTCACAGCTGCCACGCTCATCAGATGGATGTTCCTGCAGCACACACACGAGAGAGTTTACTATAACTGGGTAGCCAACAATCATAAAATTCTATTGTACAAAGAGACACTACATTAATTAAAATAAATAAAATTGATGCAATGTTTAGTTCTACGATATATAAAAATCAGTGACAGTAGGTAATCGGTGTCTTACCAGAACCCGTGGCTTTGGCTCTTACTCCAGATGTCCAGGAGGAGGGCTGCAAGCCCAGATCTCTCAGACCTTTTTCTGGACCACACACAAAAAATATATATTTTTAATATACAATCAAGTTAATTATTCCACAATACGTACAATAGCGGGTGAAAACAATTTAGCTACATTATTCCCGAGTCATGTAAACAACAAACTTGTTTTCTGAATCGTGTTTTTTTTGGGTACTTGTTCTATATTAATTTACTAACAGTTTATCGATTTCTTTGCCCAAAGCACCGCAGTCAGGCTACAGAATGCCAATTTCAAAACACCTAAAATGGGCTAAGAACCTTGATTTCCAGGCCTAAATCACAAAAACTAAGCTACACAATCAACAATGTCAAATTTCATGCCTAAATCAATCGAAACAGACTTCATGATGTCGATTTCCAAGTTTGAAGATTCATTTTCAGTCATTTGAAGACACCTTCAATTAGACTAATACTACTATTTCCTATTGAATGTGAAAGAGGAATAAGATAAAACTTTTGAAACATGTAATATATCTGTAAGTCTCGTATTTCATAATTATATAATTTGAAACTAAGTCAAATATAACCTATACATTTACTTATTCCTCTCATATGAAATAACCTTCAAAAATAGTAATTGGATTAATATTACTTTTTTAAAATAATAAATTCAATTTATTGTTTTGAGACTTTTATTCTCTAATTTTATTGAGGGAATTTCTCGAACACGAATACAACCCATGCATATATATCCACCTCACATGATTTAAAACTAACCCAAGTATAAACTAATATGATGCATTTTCAGGTCTGGTGCAAAGCATATGATGTTTAAGAACCGAAAAGGGCTATAACCCCATCTATTTTCACAGGCGGAGCTTATAATTTCTACAGCACCAAAAACAGAAAGCAGATTGTCAGAGTCCAAAATCTTTAAAAGTAGTAATTAAACTAATAATATTATTTGTCAGTCAACAGTTTTTACACTTTGAAAGTAACCCAAATACAACCTAATCATTCATTTTCAGGTCTTAGGATTTGGGACTAAACCAAGTACAAACTAGTAATGTGTTTCCAGTTCTGATTATATGCTTATGGTATCTATCGTACCAACAACAGGCTACAGACCATTAATTTTCAAGTTTGAAGCCTATAGTGTCTTAAGTTAATTTCAAGACATGATTGGATATCCATACTGTCGTATCCAAAAACAGGAAGCAAATCGTCAATTTCAATTACATGATTGCATGCCACACTGCCTAAAGTACCCAAAAACAGGACACGGATCAGTCAATTTCAAGACAATGACCAGACGATCTAAAGCATCCAAAAGCGGAATGACCGTCAATTTCCTGGATTTGTTGCATGATGTAACGTCTAAAGTATTCAAAGATAGGATATAGACCATCAATTTCCAGGTAAGGTTGTATCGTACAAACAAGAAAACAAGGTACAGACCGTCAATCTATAGTTTCATTGCGTCGCCATGTTGCATTGAGCACCCAAAAGCAAGATACAGACCACCAATTTCCCGACAGCGTAATGTCTGCTCGACAAAAGGTACAACATGGTCTGTTTACAAGTTTAGGGGTAAAACAAACTTCGGGTTCTCACAAAGTATAGAATTCAGAGAGTTGGACTTGAGGGGAAGGAGAAAGCTCATAATTATTGGAGGACGCAGGGCTGCTATTTCCCAGTCGCAGAAAAGCAAAGATCGCGGCAGTGGGCATCGGAATGAAGCCATGGTGGCATTGCAAACAATTTTGACACAAGAGCTGATGAACGAGTTGGATCTGGTGGATGTGGAGGTAGATAAATATGCAGAGAGATGCTAGACCTGCACAGAATGTCGCCGCCTTTCTTTCTATTCATGATAGCCGAGCGCCTCGATGCAACATGCAGGAGTTGGAAGCATATATTGTCCACAAGCCCGGGGACAATGCGGATGAACCTAGTCAATAGAATCATGACAAGTCGAGGTTGATGTCAGTACCCAGCACCTTAATTGACGGGGAGCCTGACAGTTTTAACGCTACATGCCACGTAGGTCAGAATATTCACCGGATTCGAGATGACGAATAGGATGGCGTCCGCGTTGTACTTGGCCACAGGTGGATCAATGCTCTTGAGGAGTTCCACGTCGCAGTCCAACAGCGCCTGCGGCCTCTCCTTCTAGCTATCGAGCACCCTTCAATATAATGCAGATGCCCGATCCAGTGGAGATACCGTAGTCACTGCCCTCGATGACCATCGGTCTCCAGCATAAAGGCAGCGTGCTGCAACTCTAGCATTTTGACACATAGTTTCTCCACCTCCATGTCCACCCACGCCAACTCCATCCTTAGTTCTGATGCCAAAATTGTTTGCGCTACCGCCATGCCCACGTTGCGACACGCACCACCATGATCTTTGTTTTTCCACTGCTCACAGATAGTGACCCTACGGTCGTGCAATGGCAACAGGGGCACCGTTTTGATGGTCGATGGATCTGCTTTGCGCTGATGATCTCGCGTTGCTCTCCCTTCTTGCTGGCTGCTCCCACAGAATGGAGGAGATTGTGAACAGTGACCAAAGCCGCTATTAACACTTTGGTGGATGGGATTTCAAAAAAAAAAAAGAGAACGTCGTTGAGGTATTGGTAGATCACACCCCTTGCTTTTTAAACTCTTCACGGCCCACCCTAGATGGTAGAACCTCGTTCCAAATTGGGAAAATCCACTATAGAATTGTCTTTTTAACTAAGCGATCATACACGCAACCTACTTGATGACAGTGGAGAGCCTTTTACGAGAGTCCTTATAGCATCCTCACTGAAAGGTCCTCCACGGGTGAGATCCTCATCATACAGGGCTGCAGAGTCATTCCCAGGGCCGAAGGGGTCCTCATCATATAAGCTTCATAATGGGGAGTCTCTAAATGCAGGTCTCGTCTGTGCCCGGAGTGTCCTACACATACTAACCTACAACAGGGCGGAGATATGTTGTTAGACCTTTCCTGGAATATCCTAGAGTCATGACCAAAATTCTCTTGGGCTTTCGCATTGCGCCATCGGAAATGCATTGGGATGGAGCAGCGCCGCCTTGATTGGCACGCTTTTCTTTTCAGGCTTTAACCATTACCCATATAACCTTGGCAAATTCCAAGTCGGCTAATATAATGTTTACAGACTGCAGTGCCCGATGCGTTGACCTTGCGGGCAATCACCAGCCAGATCCACAAGACTGTTTATACCTTGCCCATGTGGATAATATAGGATATGAGATCTGGCTATGTATAAGACCCTATAAACCCTGCCTTTCTAAAGTGGGCAACACCTACTCCATGCTCATTTTCAGAGGTACGGGCTATCCGCCATGTTTAGCATGTACTATAAACATAGATAGCCAATACCCCCAATCTTATCCCTGTACTTATCAAAGATTACCAGAGCTAGCATTCAGAAATAACCAATCTGTACAACCTAAAGGCTTGATAGACGTTGCCCCTTCCAAAGGCGGAGACAAACAGGCAGCTTTACCTAGTAAGAGGTTGGAGAAATGGTAAAAAGGGACAACCAACAGCTTGTCGTAATAAGAGGTTGGAGAAATGGCGATAAGAAATATTACTGGAAAGAGAGCAGGTAGTCTAGTGGCAGGGCACTGGAACATCTTAACATTTATTCATAACTAGTCAAATGAAAAACAATAGGAGTGTGCCACCCATAAGGCAAACCTATCATGCATTCGTTTGATATCACGAACCAGTGGAAGAGACGAAGAACATAAATAAATTTAACAAAACCATTATAACATATTTACCTATCCAATAGATTGGTATACTTGTGTCGTGCTCAAAGCTCACTTTCATTCTCTAATGGATTTGAATGCTTTCAAGTCCAAGAGTTCCCTTCAAGCCACAGATCTGTGCTCCCTGCACATCTAGGTCAGAAATCCCTGCAACATGAAAGATTGTAGTCTGCGACATGTTTGAAAATATTGGATTGATTCACTTTACAACAGAGGAAAAAGATTATAGATTGGTTTCCACTAAGAAATATACAACAGAACAGAAATTGAAATCAAACAAGGACAATTTCCTGAATTATGTGCGTTCGCAAATGAAATGAGTTACTTTTAATAATGCTTCTTCCTAGGAGGTGGTGGGCCAGCGGTGGGATACCGACCGGCCACACTCCCGCTCACATGCATAAAGAAAAGGACTAGTAGATGGTAGAGATAAGCAAGTAAAATTTGGCTCAAGAGATGTCGTCCTAGGTTTGGCCTAAACATGTGTAGCTTAAGCGAAATCCTCCTGCTAAAACCATACCCTAAATCCCTCACCAATGATTTCAACCAATTTACCGCCGCGCGGTTAAAATGTGTATAAGAGAGAGGACACATTACATTTCACATTCTTGGGTCAAAGATAACACTAGGCTTGGGCGGTTGGGGGTAGATGCATATTATGTATAAAACTTGAGAAAGCGATCCCTCTTCGAAATGTGCAACACAAGATTGCAGAAAACTTATTTTTAATTATTTTTATTGAAACCTCCCGTCGTCATTTAAACAGTGGACCCATTCCCAGTCAGACGTTTAGCTTTGTAAAATGGACTCTCTTAGGCATTTCTCCATTTCAATCTGTGGGACCACCATGCCAACCAACTTGAGGCCATGCCAACCAACTTGAGGCCATGCCAAAAGATGAAACCACTCAAAAGGTCAATATGTCACACCCATGTGATTTAAGAAATCTCAAAATGGCTTGTTCTTCCTCACCATCCATTAAGGTTCAGCATGCATCCATTTATATATAATTTTAACACGGTCAATTTTTGATGTCCCTTGGAACCCTTCTCAACGTGATAATATGTATATACTCTTACACATAGGAATGAAATTATAATATGATTTAGATCTGTAATGGTAAAACTAGCAATCACACCTTGGTGTGTGCAATGGAATCACGTAAAGAGGTGTGGAAGATCAATTAAGAAAAAAATTGGTCTATTTTTTGCATACATTTGTGCAAGTACATGAGGTCAATTGTAAGTCATTTAGGGATGATATTTGTGCAACAAAGGTCTTAATGGAGAAATTATAGCTTCAAATTAATTATGGAATCAAAACAGTACTAAAATAAACCTTTTGAATGAGGAAGATAATTAGACTCCATTACAAACAAGGTCATTTTATGCCTTCTCCTTGCAAAATATTGAAATATTTCACCTCATCAAAGGGTTCAATGCCTGTTACCTATAGTATGCTACCACTTCCATGGCCATAGGATGTGCTAATTTACTCTCCAGGATCTGTATATATGTATGAATTTCCCTTATTACCTTATCTATGAATATTTATGAATAGATCCAATAGAATGTTTTGGAAAACCCATGTTTGAAATTTTTACATACCAATGCAAAGAGCTATTTTTGGCCTATGAATCCAAAAATTTGATGTCCATAATTTGAAATTTTAGACTAAAATCCTTAGAATCTGGGGTAAGTTTTGATACCAATTATGGGGATACATTTGATTTTAAGCTCCATGCTTACAAATCTCAAGAATGTAGGGACGAGTTGTAGTATATTATGAAGTACATTTTATCATATGATCCACATCTAGAAATTTTTGAGACAATGGAACATAGTGTATGGTACCAATTTAATTGTATTCCATATTTAAAAACTTGAAAATGGGCTATATTTGACCATGTTCCATGTCAAGAAACCGGTATTCTCTTTCCAATTCTGCCCATTCTAAGAAACAATGGTATCCAAATAAATTTATAAGATTAATTGTTCTTAATAAAAAAGACCACATAAAATAAATAAAAATGATTAGTGCATAAGAATGTCAGCTTGTTGACATTAACACTATTTTTTAATTGATAATAAAGAGCCATGATGTACAACTAGAATAATTTGTAGCTCTTCATTTAGAGTTTCCATTCACAAATCCCCACACAATTCCTTCAAGCCAGTAGATCAAGAGGCATTAAATTTTGAGTGGAAGAATTTCTATTGGTTTTTAAGCATGAATTCTTGCACAGAATGATGCAGGTTATCTTCATTGTAGAGTAGGTGCTTCAAAGTAGACAATGCATATACAAGACCAATGTACAAATTGTTATATGACAATCATAATTAGGGAGGCACACAAACAATGGTTTGAAGTTCGGTTTGGTAGCATGGATCATGGAATCTTGATTTTAGGATATTAATGGAGTGTGTTGTATGTACATTGTAAAGGAAATATGTCTTTAGAGGGAGATAAAATGAGAAGAATGAAAGACACCAAAGCTATTGCTGAGTTAAATAATTAGAATTAACTCTTGGCAGAGACCATTCTTGGAGATTGCCATTATAAATTGATTATAATTGGACATAATAGTTAATATGATTTGAATAATCTTGACTTGGAAAACCACCTTCAAATCCCATCCATTCTTCCCATTGGATGAACCCCATGTAATTTTCATTAGCATAATACTCCTCCTCAATTGCCTCTGCCAAAGTAGACATCAAAGTTTGTGCCATCATTAGGTAAGATTTATAAAAATAAAAGGAATAAGAAAATCCCATTTTAACAAATCCCATTTTAACATAAAAAGTTAACATTGGGTGGCTTTAGAATAGTGGTTTACACTTTATAAGAGGAAGGAAATTTCGCATTTTTTCCTTTCACCATATTGAATGGGTTCGGCCGAACCCATGGTTC
>VDFB02292795.1:0-38187 GCA_007258455.2 Sequoia sempervirens | reverse complement strand
GTATTCAGTTTTGTCCCTCAACTTTGGTTGAGTAGTCACTGTTGGTGTTGGATCTTCATTGTTGCTAGTTGTTTTAGAAGTATATGAATTTTCAGCATTCACCTGCATGCGATAAATTTTAGATGTAAATATAGAAATACTTATTTATATTATGTGAAGATGGTAATAAAAATAAAACAATGTAATTATATGCATAGCAATATTTGCAGTAACTTTAATTATGCTATGGGAATTTATAGTGTTTTGTATTACTTACACGGATATTGAAAAGTGAATGTAAGTTGTACAACAATTTCATCTATGTTGGTTGTCTGTATTTGATGGTTCCATGTGTTGGCATTGGATGAATTGGCATATCTTTTTTGTTTTTTGCTTTTGTTATAGTAGCCTGCACAATCTAAGAACAGGTTAGGCAACCCAATTTGTTAGTGCAATGATGGTTTTATGCAAAATACAAAATTTGGGAAAAAAAGGGTGAAAGATTATGTTTTGGGTGGAAGTAAATACTAGTAGCTATACTGAAGCAACCATTGCAAGACTATATGAATGTGGAACATCCACCTGCATGTGATTGCAAGTGTGGTGTAAGTATAGAAATAGTAAAATGTAATGTATTAGTATGGTAAGGAGTAAGGTAAACAAATACAATGTATTGAGAGAGTGGTATGTTTATGTATCTGTACCTGTACTCATTATAATGAGAGGAGATGTAGTCGATGCTCTTCTTTTTTCCTGATAATTGTGTATGGATTATTCTTCATTCTTGAGTATCGATCGAAGGAAAAGGGTGGTTCTATCCTAAGTCCTTGTATTGATTTAACTCTAGATATAGCTGTAAAAGTCAATCCTTGTCTTTCTTTTTTACCTATATCGATAGTTGCTCTTTCGATTGTTAATCCTTGGGATTTGTGTATTGTAATTGCCCATGCCATGCATAGTGGTAGCTGTCTGTGGTTACCTAGAGATATTGGTGCTATTGGAATAGTTGTTGGAGCGTGTATGTTCCAAGGTGGGCCATTGTAAGTATCAAATTTTACTACTACATATAATGGTAAATTAGGTGGTTTAGAGCTTTCTGTATATACAATATCTAAGACCTCTCCAAGAGAACCATTTACAAGGCCTGCCTGAATCCATAGGTTTGTAGTTAGCATGATGCGTTGGCCTCTACATAGGAGGAGTTCATGGGGAAGTTGGTCAACATCAATGTCGATGTTTGGTTTTGTGGATGTTTGTTCTGAAATACTTAGTGCTATAGGTTGATTTAACAAGTGAAGTTTTTTGTTGTTGTGTGTTCCAACTAAATCATTCGTAGGAAACAGGTGCATTGCTAGGTCAAAAGACCTTTTTTCATTGTTTGATAGTTGTGTGTTTGTGCGGTTCATTAGTAGCTCCCAATCTTGTTCATTTGGTTCTGCATTACGATGTTTTGTAGAGTTCTTCGGAAGTTAGTTTGAGCTTGGGTGTCCCCATGTTGGCCAAAATATTGTTTCTAGTGTGACAATAGTAGTGAATTGTTCCCATAGGGCTTTCAGCATTTGTGTGGGAGGCGTAGATAGGTTTGTCCATAACAGGGGGTAGTTGTGCAAAGTCACCTACAAGAATGATAGATATTCCACCGAAGGCCAAGTGCTGATGGTGGGGGAAAGCCTCACGTAGCCTACTATCAATCTTCAAGAGTAATTTTGGGCCTAGAAAGCTCATCTCATCAATAAGGAGGTATTTTATGTGTCTCATGTTTTGTTGAAAAGTGCAAGTGATTGGCCCTTTAATGGTTGCATTTCTTTGATAGGAATCTTGAGGGCTGAATGTATAGTTGAGGCATGTATGTTGAATGCTGCAATTCCTGTAGGAGCAACTACAAGGAGTGGGTTATGTTGTTGGGGTGCTAAACTAGAAAGGGAGTGTTTAATGCAATGAATGAGATAAGATTTCCCTGTTCCTGCTGTGCCTTGTATGATCATGTGCAAGGGTTTATCAAATGCACAAGCATTGCAATGGTCCAGTATAAGTGTTAGAGCGAGTTGTTGTTTTGAGGAGAGTGGATTTTGGAGGTTGTGAAACTCAAATGGTGTTTGGCCGACATTATGGTACACCTTGTTTGTGCGTACGAATTGCTCTGCAGTTTCATGTAAAGCTTGAGGCACTGTACGTTCATTCCAGTTGTTGGAAGTGTCAAAGTCGCGTCTTCCAAGCATATCAAGGGAATTAAGATTTCCATGAGTACCAAGCCCCAGTTGTGATAGGAATTCCCACTCATTCAACTGTATTGTATCTCCTATATTGCTTTCAAGCTCTACTTCTTCTACATCTTCTTGATTACCCTCTTCATTAGGTTTACGTTCAATATGCCACACATTATATTTAAGTATTTTCATCTCCTTCCAGTTTGCAACAATATCCTCTTTAACGATTCCAATTTCTGTGACCAAGTCTCGAAATTGCTTGTAAAGAAGTAGTTCGCTCCAACAAAATGTCTCAAAATGGTCTGAATCTTCCTTTGGAATAGCACTAAATCGGGGAAAGACACTGATAATTTCCTTTTGTTTCCTTTCTTTCCACTTACCTCCTTTGTGATTTGATGAGAATGAGAATGATTGTGCAGATTCAAGTAGTGTTACTTTATCCATTTGAGGAGGACGTTGTGTGTACAATTGGAGATAAGTTGGTTGCAATGTGTTTTCGCTTGGGTTTGTCCTAATTCGATTGAAAACTTTTCGCCCAACATTAAGTGTCATGAATGTGCGGCTGCAAACAACAAGGGGCAATTTGTGCAACATGTGGCACGTTTCTTGTGCACCTATATCACGATCAGCAATAATCTCAGACATGAATTTTCTATATGCTGCGAGAGCTTTGTCTTCTGGTGCTTGATTTCTACAAATGCGTGTTAACATATCGATACAACTTTCAGATTTTCGTTCTGCTTTCGCAGCATATTTTGCAATGTAGTTTAAGACAAGTGTTTTTGAAAGCATGGGTTGACAATCCATATTGGCTCTCCATATGGAAAGCATTTCTGGACTATGTATATTCAACCTATCATCATTGTGTGCAGGGGAGAATGTTTTCTTCCCATGTGCATCATTGCACAAGGAAGTGGTGGCACATTCTGGCCAGGGCGCATGATACCGACACTCCATGTTGGTTCCTTTCTTGTGAAGGCAGGTAGATTCTGAACATTTGGTGTGTCTTTGGACACGGTTGAGTAACTCTTCATAGTCGGTAAGTGTATTTGTAGCAAATATTTCAGCTGTTGTTAATAGGCATGGATCGTCTTGCAGAGATCGATGTCGTGTGTTGTTCCTATCTACTGGATTACGAGGATTCCAGGCACTTACATATTTGTCAAAGAATGATCTAGCTATGTTTACATTAGTATGATTGGTCCAGTCAAGTTTGTCCATGTTTGGTGCCCCTTGGAGCCAAATGAACCCATGTACATGGGCAGACCCTCGATGTTGCCACTGGTATCTATACCAATAGTCTGTTGCACAGAAGAGCTTCTCTAAGACCTCTTCACGAAATATTGTGAATCGCCGATGCAAGTATAAGGACGTGGTATGTGGGTTAGTAACAATGTTATCTATGCGATCCCTATTGTTTTCTGTTGTTGGTGTTGCTCCCTTTGAAAATAGTTGGTGTAAATCAGGCCATTTTGTATCTGCAGCACTTAAGGTGAAGAATAGTGTGGGCGAACCTATTTGGTTGATCATGTTCGACAACTCACCGTGACATTTATTCCAATATGCTCGTGTGCCTCTAAGGGAGGATCCATAATGCATCAATTGTTCTGCTAATTTAGTGTCTGGCAACTGTTGTATGTGGCGACGAAGATTGTCAATGGTGGTTGGAATGCAGTCCTCAACATTTTTTTTAACAAAAATAGAGGCAACACCTTGGCTTCGGTGTCGCATCAACAGGTTCAAGACAAAGTATCTAAACCTTGGATGGCTTCCAAATCTATTATCATGAAACCTCATTAGGTGTAACACATATTCGTGCATATCAACTTGCCTATAGCGAGGTTGCAAATGTAGTGCACTACCCTTTGGAAAGAGTGAAGGAAAAGCCATGTCTAAAAGGCCCTCTGTGTTATATTCATTAACTGGTGAAGACTCAAGTTTTGGCCAATCAATAATGGTGTCATTTTGATCTCTAACTTGCAATGTTTCTTTGATGATATCTAGTTCATGGCGTTTATTTGGTAATCTAGCCATAAATGATGAGGAGGAAGTGAAATCATTGTCTATTGTGTTATCATCAAAGGCTGATGCATTGTTTGGTGCAACCATATGTTCATTGGTATCAATAATGTTATGAAGCATATTAGAAATGTTTGTATTTGTATTAGGGAGTTCTTCGAGGGATGCAAAATCCACCTCGACGTCTTTGTAGTAAGGGTCATATGTGAGTTTATATTTTAGTGCGAACCAAACACGATGCCTATTTACATAGCAATCGTAATGGTCACCTTTTGTATTGGTTCTTCGAACCACCAACACATCCAAGGTTGCAATTCTATGTGGTAGGTATTTTGCTATGGTTTTGATATCTTGTGGGAAACAAATTGTGTGTCCACTATATTTGTATTGTCCTCCACGAGCATGAGTAACTTGTATTATTGGATTAACTCGTGCTATAAGCATTTCTTCGACTTGTGTGAGTTTTTGTAACTCGTAAGGTTGTACTCCTGGGTCCATAGAGTTGGACGATGAGAAACGATGTCTACCTTTCTCACGAAAGCATCTAACACAAATTGGACCACTTTGTGTTGAGTTGGTCTGTATTCCTGGGTAGCTTTCATGGCAAATTGTGCAAGTTGGCATGTTTGATAGTTTATCTATTTTTGAGCGAAATCGTTTAGACGCTGCAACAAAGTCTATGTTGGTTTGTGGTAGGCTTGTGGCGTGATTTTGGAGATTTGCATTGTTTGGTGTGCAGACTTTGACAACCCTTGGTCAAAAGGGTGTTCATTTTGGGATGTTGGTGTGTTAGCCTGTATTGTTTGTTTGCCTATGCGTTGCATATGACGACGAATGCTTATTTCTTCTTTATGTTGACTATAATAGTCATGACTTCTTTTACGAGATTGCATGCTTCTAGGGTCTGAGCTCGCCATCTGTAAAGGAATAGGAGCTACCATCATCAAATGCTCAATTACAAAAACATATAAAATTAAAGAATATAAACTTGTGTGGGGAGAATTATCCATTATATGGAATGAGTAACTCAATCATTCTAATTTTGATAATTATTTTGAGATATTATTAGTATGCTATATACATAAGATTAACAATATATTCAATACACATGTGACTTTGGAATTCCATGTATGCATTAAAAAGTATTAAAGTGTACTATGTAAGATGTTACAAAATTGTATTTACATTACATTGTTGATTGTATTGAACGAGTTCTTCAATCATTTTAATTTGATGGAAGAGATCAATGACATTGTTTTCATTATAACAATCTCTTCAATACACATGTGACTTTAAAATTCCATGTATGTAGTAAAAAGTATACAAAGTATACTATATAAGATGCTAGAAAACTATATATACATTACATAAGCAATCAACCTATACCTAAACACTAGTAATATGACACATATGATTGATGCCACCCAACATGAGCGAATTTTCTGCAACAAGATCCAGCTCATCAACCTTTGTGATTGTTGATTTTACCCGTCCTTCAACACCACTTGAATCATAGGAATTGGTGATTGTGAAGATAAATTGCTTGAATAATACTCCCTTTATTATGGTCTCAGATTCAATTTCTTTTCCAGGATTGAATTGCAACATGTATAAATCATTTGCAGACATTCCAAGAAGTGTGGTGGCTGGTTCTTCAAAAGCAACAGCCCATAATATTCCTGTATGATCTGCTAGCTTTAGTTGAAGTATGTATCTGTAGTCACATTTAGCAGTGGTAGCTTTGCACTTTGAACAATACCATGTTTGATCAGCATTTTGGACAACCTTTTTTTTACATTGTTTTCCATCTAACTCAAGGGGACAAGATGGATAGCAAAATGAATTTGTTTTTATGAATTGCACTGTTGCTTTTAGAGTGCATTGGACAATTTGTTTCACATTGGTAGTTTGCTGTTCAATATTAGCAATTGTTTTTCTCATGAGCACGAGAGGTGCATCCAAAGGTTGTATATTTGATGGAGTAATATCAGTCCCATTTTGTTCAAACCATGATTTGAGCTCTTCTGCCTCTTTTAAGATTGGGTTTATAAATAGGTGGGTGCTTGCCAAAGTGCTTATGACCTTACCATTATACTCAGTGACACGACCATTTTTTATTGCAAGTACAATAACATGATTTGAGTGATACATATCTTGAAGTTCTTTGCCTTCTTTTTCAGTTGTTGGACCCCAAAAAGTAATATTAATGGTAGATGAAGAGATATCTATCAACTTGATGCTCCTTCGAAGAACTTCAGTCCCATCCCTCCTCCTTATTGTTGAACTCGGGTCCACACATATGACTATTCCAATAACGTCAACAAGGACATTATTGTTTAGTTTTGCAATGTCGTTGAATGGTGTGAAAGAGAACTGATGTTTGGGTATTGCAAGGTCATCTTCAGATAGAGAAATTTTGGAATCTTCTACTAAACAAATCTCAAGTTGGCTATTCAATTTGTTGTATAACCTATTAGCTGACTTAATAGTTCCACCAGATATTGTATATACTTCTCCAACAAGAACTTTCATGTAGTGAAGGTTTGCAACTTCATTAAAGCAAGTTACACGTATTTCAGTGCACTCACAATCAATGATATCAAATGAAAAGACCTGCCCTTGTCCCTTTTGTGTGTTGAAGCGGTGCATTTGTTTTTTCATTGTTACACGACCCTTTATAAGCCACCTTGTTTGGAATGGATTCAAATTTCTAATAGGTGTAATATTGGAGGGAATGTCGTTCTTTTGCAGAGATGAACATAATCCAAAAAGTGCCTTGCGGGGAGGTAGCTTTGTTATCCTAGCACAGTCATTCATGCTTGTAGATGGAGTACTTGGGCTCGTAGCATTTCCTTGTTGGGCTTCTTTTTCAGGTAGGTAGATGGGTTGACCAATGATATCTTGCTGCAAACTTGTGATCTCTATTTTGGAGATGACAATCCACCTATAAAGGTGCAATGTGTAAGTATTCTGAGTAGGAACAAAAGTGACATAATGGGTTAAAAAATCTAAGCTATAAGATGTGATTTGGAATTTTGTAGAAGAGCATGGAAATATGGTTGCTCACCTTGAATTACAAAGAACAGGGCAATTGTAGCCTATGAGTTTAATAATAGATCCTTTCTGGAGTTCTTTAGAAGCTATGTAGTGGTTGTACTTTTGTGGAAGTGTAGCCTTTTGCTTATGTACCCCATCTGATAGCTCCACTCTATATCGAGTAGCTTGTTCAGGGCCATGTCCAAATAGTGAAATGTCTAATGCTTGTAGATGGGGTTGCAAGTTTGGGGTTCCATCATTGATCATCTTGATTGCATTTTCAGTCAGAGTATACATTCTCATCAGAGGTGGTTGTGTCACTATAACACTGTCATCCAGGCTTGTAGATGTGGCCTTTACTTGCTTGGATTCTTCTTCAAATAGGTAGGCAGGTTGCCCAATGATATTTGGATGCAAACATGTGATTTCAACTTCAGATATGACAATCCACCTATAATGGTACAATGAATAAGTATTATGAAAAGGAAAAAATGTTACACTATGGGTTCAAGAATGCTAATTTGTAAGTTGTGATTTGCTATTTAGTAGAAAAGCATCCAAATATGGCGGCTCACCTTGAACTGCAAATAGTAGGGCAACTGTATTTGATGAGTTTAAGTACGGACCCCTTCTGGAGTTCTTCAGAATCTATGTAGCAGTTGTATTTTGTTGGAAGTGTAGCCTTCTGCTTATGTATCCCATCAGATAGTTGTAGTATATAGCGATTGGTTGGTTCAGGGCCATGACCAAACATTGAATAATCTAATACTTGTAGATGGGGTTACAGGTCTAGGTTTCCACCAGTGATCATCTTAATTGCATTCTTAGTCAAAGAAATCATTGTAACGACGGGCGAAACTAATCCTTGATAAAAACGTAAATTGCAAGTAGCAACTATTAGTTACTACAATTGACATATTAAATCATACTTTGTGAAGTAGAAAACGAATATGTTGTATAGAGAACAGAATGAAGCTTACTAAGTTGATAGTAAATGAAGGACACAATCTAGTTAATTGAGACCATTCAAGCACTAGTTGAAATAGAGGTGCTTAGAAAATTTACATAGTGTACAACAAATTTGGAAGAATACCTGTAAATGTGATTGCGAATAGTTTTGTTTATCAAAATAGTGGCCTTTTGAATTTAACTTGCTGCATTTATAAGATCAAAAAATAGAAAAGGTAGTGAGTTAAAAAAATAAAATGAACCATGCAATTTTAACCTATATTGGCCAACATGCAATTGTGTTAAGTGTAAGTAAATAATGAACCCAAACTAAAGATCAAGACACTGTGAAATACAACTTTGTAGCTATAAGGAAGATATATGGTGTTTTTTTTTTTTGGGTGAAACTTTATTATAAGAAAATGTGTTGTGCGTTGTACATGTTTCTTTTTTTGGGTGAAACTTTATTATCAGAAAATGTAAATTAGTTACTACAATGCTTGAAGAAGACATGATGTATTGTAGTTGAACGAACAAACATGCAATATTATAACAATAGTACATAGTATATGTCTATATTTATCAAGCACAAGCGTATTACATGGTGTTGTAGTAGGTTGCATCTAATCTAACATTTCTTGTTGAGATTTATAAAATAGCCAAAAGTGTATTACATGGTAATGTATTGGGTGATGCAATGTATTTTCGATGCAATGCCAAATGCCTTGTTCATAGTATATCCAACCTTACATTTCTTGTACGAATTTACAAAATAGCCAAGTATGCATAATTTGGTAGAAGTTGTACATAGATGGTTAACTCAAACACTATATACACATTTATAAACTGAAAGTGTATTAGGCATCTTTCAGGTAATTCTGGAATGCTTCTTTTATGTAGATTGAGCCACCTTGTGCGTAGAACTCATCTGCTTTCATCTCACGAAGGAACATGGAGAAGGAACCCAACTTTGCACAAGTTTTGTGGAATTCTCGTGCTGTTATTTCCATTGATTGGATGTCACTTTCTTTTACACTTTGCATGTTTTGAACAGTGGCCCTTGCTTGTTGGAGCAAGTCAAGGCAACTAACGGTAATGTCATTCGCAAAATCTTGTACCAAGCTTGTAGAAGCCCTATTCGAATTGACTGATGGTGTTGAGTTGGTGGACACAATGGGGAGGCTTGAGCTACTCGATATTTCAATAATATCATTGTGTTGATGGAGATTGTCCATACCTGAGTGAATTATAATATTTTGAATTATTTTGATTTAAAAATAAATACCTATAATATGTTGAATTATTTTTCTTTAAAAATAAATACCTCTAACCTTGAAACATAAATTTTACTCTAATGAAATATCATACTACTTCAAAAATTCATTAAATGAATAGATATATTGCAAATTTTACAACTCTTAGTAGATATATTGCTAATTTGCTTATTGAATTCCAACAAATTGACAAAATTTAAATCTAAGCATTTTAATTTATACAATTCATAAACAAAAGCTAACTTTAATAGCTCATTGCTAAAGTGGATTTATTTAAAATTTACGGCTCCTTTGTTAAAATATTGTATTATAACTTATAATTACTAAACTGGATTCTATGACAATAGTTTATCAAAAAATGTAATCTATAATGGACTGCATAGAAAACTAGTATATTTAAATATACAAATATGCAAATTTGACCTTAAACCTTAAATAATTTAAAAAGTAAAAATTAATAAATAAGTCATTAATCATATTATTTAATTTAATTAGTTGCGTAATATAATCATTCCTCCTTGCTATCCAAAGATAATTATTGAGCCTCACCAATTTATACATCACTCAATATTTGTTTTTCAATTAAATAGCTTTTTTCAAATAATAAATAAGTCAGACTTTGAATGGGGCGAATATAAAAGAGAAATATTTGTTCAGTTGGTGGAGACAATAATAATAAGAATATAATAATAATATTAATATAATATGGTAATATAGCCACCAGAATTTCAATAAACCAATTGAAAAGGAATTATAAGTTAAAATAAGAACTTCTAAAAAGTAAATTAATTTCCACCCTTAGATAAAATACAATCCAACAAACCACTAATATCCCTATCCAAATAAGACTAATAATCTAAAATATTTAACATACGATTCAATCTATAATAATATAATATAGTATTAATAATATTAATGTAATATAATAATAATTATTATAATTATTATTTTTATTTATATTATATTTAACATATAATTATACTAAAACAATAATAATATAATACAATAATAATAATTATTAAAAAGAAGAAGAAGAATATAATAATATTAATATAATATGATAATATAGCCACCAAAATTTCAATAGATCAATTGAAAAAAATCATAATTTGAAAAGGAAACTTCTATAAAGTAAATTAATTTTCACCTTTAGATAAAATACAATCCAACAAACAAATAATATCCCTATCCAAATAATATTATTATTATTTTAATATAATAAACAATTAATAGCCCTACTCAAATAATCTAACTATAATACTAATTGAACCCTAACCCCAACAGTTATTAGAACCCAACCGTTATTGAACCCTAATCCTAACTATACCATAACCATAACCATAACCCAATTATAATCATATTTCTCACTAAGTCATAATCATAATCATAATAGTAAATAATAATGTTATATAAGTTTTTTTCATATGATAAACTTATGTGTAAATGTAATCCTTAATTACATTACTTTTTCATATTGTAAACTTATATTATTTTTAAAAAATCATTCATGGATTTTTATGAAGATTCTTTATTTTCCCCCACCAACAAGGAAATTGAATTTTTAATAGTGAACTTTACCCTAACCCTAACGTAATTGAAATCTAACCCTAACCCAATTAAAATCTAACCCTAACCCTAAAACCTAATTGAAATCTAACCCTAATTGAACCATAATTGAATGCAATGAAAATTAAGATGCCTATCCAAACACTAAAACTCATGTTAAATATAATATAATTTACAATATAATTATAACCATTATTATATTATAATATTATTGAATCCTTCAATTTTTTTTTTGTTAAATAAAGTCTTAAAAATATTATTAAAGTAAAATAATATTATACATGATAATAATAATGTATATTATATTTTAAGAATTATTATTATATTGTCATATTATAATACGAGAATATCAAAATATTATAAAACTACTAATAATAAGTTAAACTAAATAAAATAAAATAAATATTATATTTAATATCATTATTACTAAAAGAATATAGACATTTAAGTAAACATGTATGTACCTATATTTAAAGAAAGAAAAGAGAAACTCAAAATTGCGCTTCTAATTTCTAATGGCAATAATCAAGTGGGCAATTGGTTTAAAATAATCTATTAAACGAATAGGCTATTTTCTCAGTCTACAACAAAATTACACGTGTCATTGGAAGGGGAAAATTACAAACAAACTGAAAAATAAATTTGAAGCTGCATGACTGCCATGTTGGGCTTTGGGTAAAACAAATTTGGTTGGTGTCATAGACACATTAAAACAAATGTTAACATGCAACCATTTTTTTTGTTTACGAGGATGTAAATTTTTTGGGTTGAGTTGAAGGCTGAATTTTTGGGTTGAGTTGAAGGCTGCAGAAGCTTTTGAACTCTGATATTTTTCGTTCTATGTGAATAAATTGAAGTAGCAGCTGGAGGTAAATTGGTTTCTAGTGTGAAATTGCTATTGAAGCTTTTCTATAACGCATTTTTTTTATTGTTATTATAATTCATAGTTTAATGCTAATCTGAAGTTTTCATATTGCTACTGAAGCTTTTTAATTTTCCAATAATTATGTTGATAACATACTGCATGTTTGTAGTTTATGATCATGGTGGATCTTTTAGTGGGATATAGGTGGCGCTAGCAGCAGAAATTTATGTCATTTTCACTGCCCATTTTCATAAGTATACCATGCTCTAGGCTCACTGTCTTTTGCGTTGATCTGTCTTTTCTTTAGGTTTAACGGATAATTAGGTACATGTAATTTACTACTTTCTAATTAGGTTTTGGCGTGATATGACTTTTCCCTTTTCTTGCATTCAATGACTTTTCCATTCTACAAGGGAGGATTTGAATTTATAAGTATTTATTCCAAGAAATTGTGCATTTTTATTTATTTTGGTTTGCAATATACTCTAATTCTCTGTACGCTATTTCGTAGTTATTTGCCAAAGGATCTCCAATGGTTCCAAAAATGACATCTTCATTCCTGAATATTACTCAGAACAAGACAGAGCTAGACTCAATTCTTAGCCTTTGGTTTCGTTCAGATTCCTGCACAAAGACCTTTTGGGGTTTATTCGTTATCTCAACAGCTATATATTGTGCATTATTGTCCGCCTATATAAGTAATAAGTTTTGTAAAGGCACACTAAGTAGGGCAATGGCAGCGAAAGTTCTGCCCATGCCTTAAGGGAACCCTGTGCCTGCAATTCAATTCGTAGCTCATGATTCAAATATATTGCATTCGCAACGTTATATTATTGATATTAACATGGCTTTATCTTCACATAATGTGAACCACCAACAAATTCTAAATTCTCAAAAATTAATTGCAGGAATTTAATATACAGATACAAAAACAGAATTGCTGGTAAACAAGCAGAAGCGTATGCAAAGTAGTACCGTGGGTTGTAAGAGTTTTTTGTTGCTGCTTGTCAGACTTCTTGTTGCTGCTATCCTCTATGCCTTCTCGTTGCTGTTGTGGTCTGTCTTTCTCGCCTTATAATCCTTCCAGTAGTCACTATCCGTGATATTCTCTGTTCGTGATATTCTCTGCAAAAGATGTTTTTTCATATTCACTTTGTTCTTTCTTTTTGTAGGGGCATTGGGCGGTGACATCCACTGGGCGGTGACATCCATTTACAAGTAGCATTAAATGGGGCAGAAGCAAACTTTATGAGCCGAAGAGACGTTCGAACACAGGTGGAGTTGGATATTTTATCTAACTAAGTTCATTTCTAACAGCTATAGATTTGATTTTTTACCGGAGTAAATAGATGGGACATATCGATCCAATTGCAACAGGTATACCAAAATAATTGGACATGACATGTTCATCGAAGGCAGGTGTTGGAGACCGTTCTGGAGACGCCACCACTCGGTAGATGTGGATATAAAGTACTGGAGACAGTTCTGGAGACGCCACCATTGCATTTAATTAATGACCCTCAACTATGAATGCATCGCTCCTTTTAAAAGTAGTAAATCGAGCCTTTTAAAGGAGGTAGATATTGCATTAAATTTGCAATTGACTGAAACCATTGGTTGTTTCAGCGAAACTATACCACTCTGATGCGTGAGACAGGTTTTATGTGAAAGTTCACACCATATATAGCCTATCGGCTAATAAATATATTATTTAAAAAAAAAAAAAAAGTGAACTATTATATCATACATGTTAATTGTTGTATACATAATTTGTGAATTTATAATGAAGTCAAATTTTTTGAGGTAATAGTTATTTTTAATTCTTGGGAAGCATGAAGATTATTCTTTTACACTATTTTTCAATTGTTTATAATAAAGACAAACATGAATATATTTATAAAAATAAATTACATAATATCAATTTGTAAAAAATAAGTGATTCAAGTATGATTTAACAAAATAAACGAACATATATATACATAAAAATAAATTACACGAATGATTCAAGTATGATTTTAAAAAACAAACAAACATATATATACATAAAAATAAATTGTGCGAGGGGTCCATCCCATAGTGCAATGGTTAAGATGTGATATTGTTGTTGTTGTCGTCAAGGTTCAAACCTTTGTTGGGTCATTGTGATCGAATGCACTATACTTTTGCCTCTATTGATGTAATGTGCTCACAAACTTGTATTGCAATGTTGAGGTTGTTGATGGTGTTTATGCCACGAGATATACATTCAAGCCTATTTTCTTCCAATCTCTCATTGGGTTGGTGTGCTCATGAGCTTTGTGCCCTTGCTAGGCTACTGTGCATGTGAGCTCAGACTGTTCACTCAAGTGTTTATGCTAAGGAGGGGGTTTTTCTCATAGGCTTATACTGCAATGTTGAGGTTGTTGATGACATTCATGCCATGAGGCAGACATTCAAGCCTATGTTGTTCCAATCCATCACTGTGCTGGTGTGCTTATGAGCTATATGTCCCCGCTAGACTACTGTGTTCATGGGCTTGGACTATTCACTTGCGTTCATGCCAGGGAGGAGGACCACCATTTGTGGCCTCCATATTGGCTCGAGCCAGACTAAAAAAATTCCAAAGTATCGATGAAATAAATAAACAAATAAATACATTAACACAATATCAATGGAAAAAAATTAAGTTATTCAAGTAATGTGTGAAAAAGACTCACTAAGTTAAGAGATGATTAATTAGAGCCAAGTCCTTTCCTAATAAGCCCTAATTTCATTCTCTTTTGCTAAAGTTTTCTTTAACTTTTCATCTTGTTTGTCTATCTACAATTCGTAGTTTTGGATAATGTAGGATTCAAGTCACCAATCAAAGGCTACTAATAAACAATTTTAATAGATAAAATAAAAAATATTTTATAGCTTACTTTAAAACATATAAAAATACTACAAGTAGATAATCAATTGTTTGAAGCATTGGAAGAATGTGAAGAACATTATTTATATAAAATTTGATAGAAACAAAAACTCAAAAATATTTAGAAATTATTTTAAAATAAAAAACAATAGAAAAGTATTACAATAATAAAAGCTTCTATTAAACAATTTAGAAATGAAAGGAAAAAACATAAATACTCATATCGTTTTTAATTATAACATTGATTTTTCATGTATAAAATACATTCAATTTTTAATATTAATTATTCTTTTATAATTTCTATAACAAATTGAGTGTATTAACACACACTCAAATATTTATATTCATCGTATTTTATGATAAAAATCTATAAACAGAAGCTTACAACCATCCAATTTAAACCCTAGGTAGAATAGACATGGTACTTCCCAGTAAACATCATACTTTATACTAGTTGATTCAAATTATAATATTTGTCCTATTTGACTCATTTGGTTTCTAGTTTATCTTTACGATAATTACTTTATAAAAAATTATAATTGTTTTTTTATAATAACTATAAGGCAAGGGTTTAATTCAACAATGGTGAAAATTGTTGTATTTTTTTGCTTCACTTTAATTTGATTATCTTTAATGTAATGATTGTAAGGAAGCAAGGTGTGTGGAAACAACTTTTTAACCTAATCTTGAGAGAAATTTTGTATAAATAACTTAAAATTTGATCTAAATAGTTACAAAAATTAGAGAAATGCATTCATAAATAGATAAACAATCTAACCATAGCACAATCATTTATGTGGAGAAAACCTTTTACAAGAGAAAACCCCACACTCGAAAACATTCATAATATATTATCAAATCAACATTTAGGATTACAACAAACTTGCAATGCAAGTCCTTATGAGAATATTTCACTAGCATTCAAATAAAAAGTAATTTTAGTAGAATTCTAGTAGCACCTACATACCTATAAACTCTCATCTCAACCTACAACTCCTCAAACACCAATTTATAGAATTCTTGCAACTTGGAAACTATATGTGGTTTTATAAAACCATATGCTAAACCTTTAAGTGGTGTGGTACCCAACATGGGTCCAAATTCCAACACCTCTTTACAAGATTCCCACATCTAACTAATAATAGTATATTCTCTTACACTCTTATTGCTATTATGACTGACCAATTTAATCCACCCAACAAGGATGCCCAAGTTTGAAAATATTACAAACCCAAAATAGGAACTTGTGAAAAACAATTAACTCTTCATCATATATGGTCAAGATTCCAATGTAAATCCCTCTTACAAGCTCTTATACATCATGAGTTCTATCATAACGTCTACAATAGGATCCCACAAAAGTGGAAAATCCATTTATTTTCAAATAAAACCATTAATAATCATTGCAAGCCATTGACATGTTGCACAATAAGCCATAAGAAATCCCAATGCCCCAATTTATATTGGAGCTCAAATATCAAATATAAAATCATAGTATTTACATGAAAAATGCTAAATAAATAAATAATAAATCCAACAATTTTGCAAGGTTGAGACACCTTAATTCCCAATAATTATTAGTGTACAAGTGACATATTCTAGTATAAAATTTGGTAAAAATTGAACTTACCTAATTTCATCTATTCATATTGTTGGTACCAATTATGATTCTCTATTTTTATCCATCCATTATCCTAAGTCCAATCTATGAATGCAAAACTAACTTGGTTAAATTTTAAAATCATGAAAGTAACCTTAGAATTTATGAATTTAAATTAAAAATTTGGTCCCTCATTAACTCCATTTAGCTAGTTGTTATGATTCATTTTGAATGCAAAAAAATCATTTTAACCCATTAAGGAAGATCCAACACATAAGTTTTGATTATAATTTGCATTATTGGTCAAGGAGCGTCCTAGGTCATAAATACTATATCATTAGCATCGTACATGTGCATAATTATGTGTTTTCTTGTCATGTCTTCAATCAATTATTCTAAATCATTGAATTAACAATAAGGTTGATCAAAGGAGAATTTTCCTTGCCTTCTAGTCTCCAAAATAGGGTCTATTGACACCACCCATTGTAGGTAACATATTCTATATATCAATGTGATAATTTTAAATATTCGTTTTTTGGTAAATCATTTCCATGTGCAAGGTTCATATCTACAAGTATACTTCATATATATTAGTGCACTCATTAGTTCCGCATGCACAAGTAGTTCAATAACAATACATTTTTTTATCATTTCTATGAAGGTATTCATTTGAAAATTTCTATAGTAGTAATAAACTAGCAAATCAATTAGAAGGATTTATCAGAAAAAGTCATCAATAGGATTATAACCAAATATTATTTTTTAGTATTTATTTTTGTAGCATTATCACTCCTATCTTATTAATTATATGTGTATTTTTATTATCACTTTAGCTATTTATTTACCAAGATTAATTAAAAAATACTATTTATTTTTGTTTCCATTTTGGTTAACATATCTAATTTTACACCCCCTTATCTCTTAGTCTTGGGTTTATTATTTAGTTTTTTTATTGATTTATGAGTCCTATTTTTATTTTTGAGATCTATATTAGTATCGTTTCCTTTCTTCTCTTTTAGGACTTGTGTATTGAGTTTATGCCAAAGTTTTAGTATCAGCCTACTTTCCCCTTAAGAAGAAGCCCTTGTCCTAATCCAATAATGACATAAAATTTAGTTGTTTGTGACATATATGTTAGTATCATGGAAACCAATAATAAAGAGTGATTTTTAATAGAGGCGCACTTGGAACAAATAGATTTGAATGATTATTCTTTTATTGCACAATTACATTATCATGAGATTATCAATTCAACTAGTGTTGCTTCTCCTACATAGTTCGTACAAGTTGATTGATAATCCATTTGGTTTAGAGATTCTTAAATACATTAATGCTAAGGTTATCTCTTCAAGCTCTTTGCATGGTGTGTCTTTCCCCATGTTGGTTCCCAATTTGACTATGTCCAATTGTGTGTTAGTCATGCCCTCTTTATGCATCTTATCCTTTGTATGTCCATCATATATAATTAATTTGAGAAACCTTTTATATGGGTCTGATTTTGTTAAGTTTGCATATATGTTTTCCCTCTTCATCCCCCATGTTCCTATCATGTGTTGGAAGTTGCAAAGGTCCCAATAATTATAAGTGTGGAGGTTTGTATTTTAAATTCTAAGAATTGCATTAATTTTCAAAGTTTATAGTTTCACATCCTTACATACCTTTTTCCCAACCCTTGTTCTTAAAAAATATGTAACTCCCATATTTTACATTATTCACTCCCACCTACCTCTCTGCATGACCTAGGTCACCATTAATGACCATATTTGATCTTACAACTACTCTAAGCAGGATTTCCCACCTCAAAATAATTGATCATATTAAGGGCATAGATTCACATATACTTTCAATGGTGAAGGATGAAGAATAAAGATGACCATGTGGTCATTAATATGGTGGTTGAGTTTTAAATCATAATAGGACTTCATTATACCTACTCCAAATTTCTCATTCAATAGATTTTATAAGATCTAAAATTTCCATGCATGTCTCATTCATGACCTATTGTTCCTCCTCCATTCTCAAAGATACAAGGTAGCCAAAAAGTGTTATATATACCAATTCCTTTTCTAGAAAAAAAGGTGGGTAATTTTCTCTCTTCTAGGAAAGTCAATCATTTTCTCTCTTTCATCTGACTACAAGACAAAGGAGCTTCTAGATTTTCAAATATGACAAATCTAATTGACATTATAGCAACAAATTTTGTAAATCACAAGAATTTTAATTTTGTAAATGATTCTTACAATTGAATGCCTTCATGGTTCTATTTGTGGATATTTTGGTAAATTATAGCATAAGGTTTCCTCTTGCCACTTTGTTGGTGTGAATGTAATGAATATTTTATGATTGGGATATAATATTTTATGATTAAGAAATCTTCTCTGGTGGTGGTCTTTGGGAAGGAAGTTGTTGATAATGAAGACTTCTACCAGAGGTAGGGTTTGGTGTGCTGCTTTACCAACCTCTAGCCCTATCTTCTCAACTTGAATAAGTGGGTTTTGGATTCTTGGAGGTCTTTAGTGGTGAGTAATATTAAAATCTTCCCTTGTGCTAAAGGTTTTTCATAACTACCTTCACTTCTATTAAGAACCATTGCGCGATGTTGGGTCATCTTTGGGCTTGTGCAGTTCACTATCTCATGCTCAAAACTTGGACTTCTTCCTTCAACCCCCTTACTGAACCACTCAATATGTGTCCAATTTAGGTTAGACTCCCAAATATCCCCCTTTAGTTCTAAGAGACTTTCTTTGAGGCCATTAGAAACTCTATTGGTCATTTTTTGAAAACTTATTATTTCACTTCTTTTATGGGCCATTCTATCTGTGCTCGAATTCTAGTGGATATTGAAATCTCTTTGCCATCCACGAAGAGGTGGTTTTGTTGGTTGGGAATTGACCTTGGTCACAACCGCTTGATTATGAGGGTCTCACTTTAGGTCCCATCATTGTTTTTCTATTTGTCACCTAACTTATACTTGCTCTTTCTTATTCCAGAAGGGTGCAGCTACTTAGTGGAAGGATGCTAATGATGATCTCCTTACTGTTTTGACCTTTTTGTCTCCTGTGGTGGCTTCCCCAGGCTTCTATGGAGATTTTGCTCCTAGCATGGATTTGGTTTGTCCTATTATCCTTTTTGGTGCTTCTGAGTGGGCTCCTCCTACTCCTCTAGCTACTTCTGCTTTGCCCTAGGATTCTTTTAGGGTTGGCAATTGTTTCTCCCTTGGATGTCCTCGTGTTCCCCCTCGTGTGCTCTTGGTCTCCCTATGCGGGAGCCCCTAGTTCTCCCTTTTAGTGGGTGTCCAAATGATAGTATCACTTGGACCATTATTTGTAGAAGGCATATAGGTCCCTCCTCTACCTCTTCCAGTTCACTTTGTTGTGACTTATTGGTTAAGTATATTGTATAGGGTTGATATCCTTGCTTCTTGTTTCTTTCTAGTTCCTAGCTCTAGTCAAAATATTTATTGATCTTTGTTTGGTTCCTTTTTAGTCTCACCTCTAGTGAGATTTGTCTCATTTTCCTTGATGGTTATCTTGTATTAGGTTCAGGGCCTTCCCAATTTATCTTAATCAAATAAGTCTAAGAAATTGCAAGCTTTGTAATAGTCATTTCTTTATTGCATATGAATTTCCACTAGATAGAATGGATAAATAATAATTTTTAGTTACTTGATATGATTATTTGTGGTCTATGTATTTGAAGAGATTGATGTTTTTTTTATTTGTATTTTATCTCATGGTGTGATGTGACTATGTAACCTGAATAGTTACTAGTTCTATAAGTAATGATCCACCATGCAATCAAACCAAAAAAATTGATTATTTAGCTTCACAAGGAAATAAAAGAATGCAACATAAAATGAGGGACATCCCATAATATCGAGGAATAAGAAAATTTAATAAATGCAAGAAATGAGAAGAAATAGTGACGTCAAAGAGGAAAAATTTTAAATAATTGAAAAGGAATGCACAACAGTTTGAAGAAGAGGAAAAAGCATTGAAAAATACAAAGCATACAAAGAGTCATGATTTTCCATTTTCTAGACTACATAGAAAAGGAGGAATAAATGCCAGAATAGAAAGAAGAGAGGGGGTTGTTGCGCTCATCTGGAGAGCATTTTTTTAAAATTTGCAAACAAAAAACCAAAAAAGAGGAAAATAGGGGGTGCACAAGGGTTGCGTTTGAATGGAATAAAGGACATAGAAGGTATACATAATGCATACAAATAGATTGAAAATGAATGCAGATACAAAGAAATAGGGGCTGTGTGTGGGATTAGAAGTTGCAGAGAGAAAAGACAGTGTAGAAGTTGAAGATGGGAAATGGTGTAGCAGATAGAGGAGAGAAAGGTTGCACAGGTATTAAGAGATGAAATTTGAAATTTCAGTTTGAAGATTGACAAAAGTGGAGGAATAATTTTTTGAACAGACAATCAAATGAATAATGCAGATTGTAAAATCTCTGGTTTGTGAATTGTAGAATTCAGATAATATGTTTGAATTACCTTGCACATTTGAATGTAAGCTAGGTGAAGTAAATTGATTTGTATCAAATTCAATTGATAAATAGAATTGTCATTTTAGTGAGTGTTGGTGGTAAAATTATAAATTGAATGGTTTGTTTGCAATCTATGTTTTGAGTGAAGTTTTAATTTGGGGCAAAGAAATCGCCAGTGCAAATTATGTTTTTTGTTGTGTGATAAGCAAAAGGATTACCTCTACGTCACTTAAAGAAATTGGGTACACCAAAAAACAAAAATATAACTCGTACACTCAAGAATACACACAAATACTACCCATGGGATCACACACATATGCCACCTAGTATGATCTATTATAATCTTATTTCGTCGATCTTTAAATTCCCTGAAGAGTGGCTCGAAGGAAACTCAAAAAGTAGGAATAAACTAGTATGCAGTTGTATCCAGATATATTATATATACCATTATCTTCACCTTGGAATATCAACTGACCTTTTCGATATTTTCCACTCCCTGCAATCATTATGTTTATGTGTCTGAAATGTAATGTACATTATCCCGAATAAGATCCTCGTGCGTCAGATACATTATTTGCTATGCAAGCAAGGCTTGATTCATTGCTTTCATGAAAAAGTACCATCATTTGATTTGCCGATTGATCTCGGAGGACACATCATTTGCTATGCAAGCAGGCTTGACTCATTGCATTCATAGAAAAAGTACCACGATTTGATTTGCTTATTGATCTCGGAGGTACATTGAATGGGGAGGAGAGGGGACACTCTCCAAAGAGATGAAAAATATCATTAACCAAAACCATCAAAGTGGATAGCACTCCCTCAAGGGGGTATAACAACTGCCACAACTCCACATCCTTCCCAATACACATATCTCCATTTCTCCACAAATCTTCATACAAGAATCAATGGGTACTCATACCCCAATCTCTCCTTCTCAAGGAAGAAAAATACCATCCCTTTGGAGGTTCCACACCTCCTTCACCCCTCACATGGTGTTCTCTCATCTATGTGGGAGAGCCTAACCCTTCACAAGCCTATCTCAACCCAAAAAAAAGACACAAAATAATAAGAATCATGTACAATATTTCCAATACAAAATGCAATACATACCTAAAGATTAACACTTGAGAATACCCTACCTCAATATCTATCCAAGGAAGAGAATGACTTGACGAAGCTTCTCCAAGCTCTCCAAGTCCTTCCACAAGCTTTCACAAAGCTCCCCAAAGAAAAATCCCAAAAGGATAAAATAAAAAATGAATGAGCTACCCTCATACAAGGAATCTAAGGGGTATATGTAATTTGGGTGTCATCTCACCATTCCTCCTCAAATGAGGAGGTGACACATGGATCCCAATCCCCCTTCACCCCTTTCCAACAAAACCTAAAAGAGTGGTCCCCTATAATTCTCACACATGTGTGAGAATTGGGATAAGAGGTATACTTGTGTACACTCTTTTCAAAGGGGGCTCTTGGGGAAGCACTAAAATGTGTGAGGTCTTGGGAAGCCCAATACATGAACTTGGGGAAGTGGGTTTTGAAGTGACAAGTCACTTACTATCACCCACAAGACAATAATTCATAACTCACTTCCCAAGGGACTTGGTAAGAGTCAAACAAGCCCAAAACCCAAGTTTTAAGTCCTAAAAGGTACCCAAACTATAGGGGGTTGACCTAGGGACCTAAAAACACTCAAAAAGAGTGGGGAAAGGTACTTTAGGACCTTCTAGAAACCCATTCAAACACAAATACGAGTTTGGCCAAAAATTATGGCATTTGGCCTCAATATCAACTCATACAAACATTAGGACACTCAAAAAATACATTTACAACAAGAGGACTTCACTTTTACAATAAATATTACATTTAGAGACTTTAATCTCCATCATCGACTAAGGTTAAGGCCTCATTGCGAATCACATGACTAGGATTTCCTTAGGGACCTCCAATTTTAATTGTCCATGGAAATTAAGTACTTGCACACTCAACTACAACCATTATTATGCCCAATATAATAGCTTAAGCAATGTAAAATAAAGATGCAAAAATTATCATATACTATACAAAACCATGGTTCACATACCAATCTTAATCAATTTTACATCATAGTGCATGGTAATTCAATCTAAATTTCATAGTAACACAAAATGATATGTAACACACAGTGCATATGTAACTAAATCAATTCCAACTCAATTTAGGTTTACAAGAATTATTCAAGGTCTATTAAGAATCATAACTCAATCTCTGATTTATACCAATTAGAAGGAGAAAACTAACATGCAATCATTACATATAATCAACTTATACTTACCCATCAATGATTTAGATCATCGCTAAAAAACACGTAAAATTTAATCTATTCTACACATAATATAAATGTTCAACATAGTCTAACATAGAGGTCATATATCTTGAAATATAACAATGCTCAAGTAACAATGTGACATCAAAACATTACTAGGTCTATTAGCACAATTGAGCTTTCTACTTAAGAATAGATTTCATATATGACTTCATAAAATATTTGACTAGCCGATACTATACATGCCCATCATTAGAAAAGGGTGTCACCATGATCACTCGTAAGATGAGGCCTTACAATTGACATAATAATTTTTAATGACACAAAATGAAAGTAAACAACATAGGACCAAGTCTTCTATATAATAGTGCAAGCACTAAGAAAGTGGAGGCACTACCTATTTCCCAGAGTTTGTACCATATACAAGACTATCAAGCACTATAATTTATCAACAATTAAGAATAAATTTAATCAAAGACACATGAGGTGGATTGAATATCTACAAAGTTAGAAATCCATGCTCAAGCACAAAAGTTAGAAGTCAAACATGGAAATAGATACACTACATTGAAGGTGTGATTTGATGAGGGAAATGAGATGAGGAATTTCAAATAGCTTGGAAGGTGTATAGGGATTCCAATCAATCAAAACAAACAAGATCAATAGAATATTTACTAAAAGATGGATTCTTATTTGGGAGCATATGAATATGAGCCCAAAAATCTCATAAGAGGGGAAGCATAGTAGGGGATTAATCGATCACTTTAGTTTAGACTGTTAATATTAAAACGAGCAAAGAAATAGAATAGAAAACATAAATTAAGAACAAGACACAAGAGACACAAATTTTATAGTGGTTTGGCAATTGCCTACATCCACTCTCAACAGCAGGGAAATCTCTATATTAATTCTCAAGTTACAATTACATATTCAACACAGCAGCAACATTTATAAAATGGTCTCCAGTCCAATAAATGGAAAAATCAATCTGTGAGAGAAACCTGCCAATCCAGGCAAAAGGCATCCTTATCCAGTTTGTTTGAGAAACTTGCTAATTTGGGCTTCACTAAACCCAACAATCTCCCACTTGAAGACCAAATTGTTGCTCAGAGATATCCCCCACTGCAGGAATTTACATCAGCCACAATGAAGATTTGAGCTTCGCCAAATTTTGTTCACGAATGCTTTGGATGAGTCTCCTCCAAAGCATGTCGGATTTAATAACCTCCATGGATTTTAAACTTTCCATTTCCTCCTCCACAACTAGAATCAGATCTAGACTTCCACCATGGCCCCAATCCAAAAGCTTTTTTGTACGTGCCACCAGTGCAAATCCTTCTCTACATACCAATCATCACTAGGAAATTCTTCAAATTCAACTTTATCAAATTGATCAACTGTTGCAATAAATTTTTCATCAAAGAAAACATCATAATATGATTTTACCTCACCTTCTCTTGTAGCCTTCATCTCACTTGAGATTAACACATCCCACTTGTTTTCAACTACTTCCATCCACAGCAATAAATCATCCCCTTCACTTCTTCTATGTCCTTTAATGGACACTCTTTTGTTGCAACTGCATTATACTCACATTCATCTTCATAACAACATTTTTTAAAATTAAATTTTACCTCTATACCATTCGCCTGGGACTCGAATAATGGATTGTCATAAACTATTTCTTCCGCGGGCTCGAATAATGGATTATGATAAACCATTTTTGCCTTTTGATTCTTGGCCTCTTCCTTAGGTTCATCTTCACTCTCGTGGTTCCAGACTGCATCCTCCTCTCCTTGGGAGGCATCCTCCTCATCTCGAAAGGAAAAATCCATAGTCTCTTTAGCTAAATCCTTCTGATTTGTCCAACCATCCCACCAATGAACATGGCGTATCATTTCAGCTTGCATTTGCATGACAACACTCTTTCCCGAGTCTAAATTGCTAAGAAATTCTTCAATAATAAAATCAGCCTCATCATTTAATTCATCCAAAAACATCTAATGAATAGCTCTCACTTCATCATCCACTTCATCGTGTCTCTTCACAATATAAAAGCATCCAGCTCCAGGATCTAACACCCAATAGTCTTCCATCTCTACTCAATATTTCTCCATTGCTCAGGAAATTATTCACCGATTTCTAGCACCGAGCTTCGGGCTCTGATACCAATTGTTAATATTAAAATGAGCAAAGATACATAGCAGAAAACAGAAAAATTAAGAACAAGACACAAGAGACACAAATTTTATAGTGGTTTGGAAATTGCCTACATCCACTCTCAACAGCAGGGAAATCTCTATATTAATTCTCAAGTTACAATTACATATTCAACACAGCAGCAACATTTGTAAAATGGTCTCCAGTCCAATAAATGGAAAAATCAATCTGTGAGAGAAACCTGCCAATCTAGGCAAAAGGCATCCTTATCCAGTTTGTTTGAGAAACTTGCTAATTTGGGCTTCACTGAACCCAACATAGACGAGATCTTGGTGCAAATAAAGGAAGGATATTTTTGAACCCACATGATAGTAAACATTTAAAAAATTATTCAACAATGCAGAGTTTGTTAACCAGCTAAAGGGAGAATCCAAAATATAAAGATATACCAGCTATTACTAGTGCTTAAAAGACCATGGAAACATCTAGTATGGACTTTATTCCTCTTATTTAATTATTTGATTTTTTATCTTTAAAAATTCCTATTCACAACCCAAACAAGGCATTAACGTACATTCCAAATGAATTGGCAAGTTGATCCACTTGAAGGGCTTTCCCTCTCCACTAGTATTCTTATTCTTAACCCACACTTGCAAGCAAAGGCATTCGTTGAGCTCCACAACATCTGAATATGACCTTTCAATACTTCCAAGAATCAAGTAATTTTTCTTAATTGGGAAAATGCTTGAAGGGACATTTTAGACAGGTTTCATTAAAAACTTTCTTTTCATACTAAGTATCTTATCCTTTCACAAGTGACTATTTCAATCCTATTTTTTCCTGTGTATGTACAGATCAAAGATTCTATAGTTTTCCTCTCTACTAAAAAGATAAATGATAAAACAAATATTCTCTGTACATTTTTTATCTATAACTATCCTATACACTTTTTACATATGCTGGATAGATTTAACAAGAAGATACTTTTCATTATATTTAAAGATGTTTTGTATTTATTGATAATGGTAAGTGGAAATTTGGTAGTGAATATATCTAATAGTGCATGGAAAAAGTGTCATAGTTTCTATTGATATATTAGTTAATAATAATTAATAACATCATTGCCGTTTGTATGATGCAATCTGTGTAGTCATGTTTTTCTTTTAGTGGCTCCTGTTGGGCCGTGTTTAATCTTATTTGCAGCATACTTTTCTTTGACAGGGTTACGGGTCCTTTAAAAACCGTTATGTACTAGATTTTGGGTCTCATCAAAACTTGTTTTACCCCTAATCAAAAACATCATTTCCCTTGGTTTTAGAAGAGAAGCAAATGGACATTATATTTTATTTGTGTGGTATCATTTACACGAAAAGAAGAGAACTAATTTTTTTTTTCTGTTTTCTAAGATAATTATTGATAATTGGTGTATTATTGATTTCATATATCATTTATAATGATTTATATAAATTATAGATTTAATTATCTCTTCATTATTCTTAGTCATGTATAGTGTAAAGGGAATAATGTGTGTAATTAATCTCTTTCAATATATGTTATTATATCACAACTAATTTCATAACTATAATTATGTAGCAATATAAATTCTTACAAACATTAGGTACAAATCCATTTATGAATGATGTAAAACTACACCATAAATTTATTCAAACATTAGATGCAAATCTATTTACAAGAAATTTAAAGCTACACTATAACTCATTCAAACATTAGAGACAAATCCAATCCAAATCAATACAATTGAAAATAAACTATATAAGCAATAGATTTTAAAAGAAAAAGAATAATTTCATCTATAGATCACTAATCTAATTCTCATATTTCTATAAGTAATCATACATTTAAAATTATTAATTTAGAAATTTAAAACTACACTATAACTCATTCAAACATTAGAGACAAATCCAATCCAAATCAACACAATTGAAAATAAACTATATAAGCAATAGATTTTAAAAGAAAAAAATAATTTCATCTATAGATCACTAATCTAATTCTCATATTCCTGTAATCATACATTTAAAATTATTAATTTAGAATTCCAAACATAATTTCTACAAATTGAACAACATAATATTTTTTAATTTACACATTTTCTATTCAAGTAGACAACCTTCATTTTTATAATGTAAGATACCTAAATTTTAAAGCATGAGAAAATTTGAAGCAACTAAACAAGTTAAAAAACTTTAAACAAAATATTTATTTATTTTATAATATACCAATCATAAACAAAACATGTCTAGATTGCAAATGACTATGCATTTTCAACCTACATTTTTATCTAATACACAATCAATTAAATAATGTTCATTTTCAAATTTTAAGGAATTTTAAATTTTGAAACATTAAAATTATTGAATCAATTAAATAGGGAAAACAATAGGCAACAAATTTATAACATCTCTAACATGTATATGTGACTTTATGAAATGCAAAGATTTATTTTATTTTTTGTAATTGAAAAAACTTAAATTTTAAAACACAACAAATTACAAATCAAGTAGGATTAAGTAATAAATTTGAAAGACAACTTATGCCTTGACAAACAAAATTTGTGCAAATTAAAATATACAGTGTTTTAACTTGCATTTTTTTCACCAACAATCAACTAAATAATTTTATATTTTTCAATCAACAAATCTTAAATTTTAAAACACAATATATTATGAATTAAAAAAGAAAGTGTTAAAAATGATAAAGTGACAAATCTTAAATTTTGAAACACATTAGATTATAAATCAAATAAATCATATATAAGAAATTAGAAGACAAATTAAAAATAAAATAAATAAAAAACGTATACATATTAAAATACATGATATATAATAATAATCAACTAAATAATTTTCATTTGTACAATTAATAATTCTAAATTTCAAAACAAAATAAATTATTAATTAATAAACCTTAATTCTATATCTATTAATTATTTAAATATTATTTTTAACTTAATAACTTAATTAAATATTTTAATTATATATAATTTATTATTAATAAAGTATTCGTAAAATCTATTTTTATATACTTGTTAAGACCCATGAAAAGGTGTGTATATAAAGGTTTAGCTTTAAAACAAATGGTTTGAAGTTTAGACAAATTTTCAAGGGTCTTAACAAGTTAAAAGCTTTAAATCATCTCATGCCACGAATAGAGAAGATCGTATATAATATAAATTATAAAAGAATTAAGATAAAAATATTTGATACTCTTATGAGTGTTTTCTTGTGATGAAATGTTTATTTGTATTGATATAATGAATCCAAAATAGTGTAGGTTGGAGTGTTTCTTTGTGATGTTTAATGGGAAAAGCTTTTGAAAAGGCATGAAAATTTTGTCAACTTGTATCTTTCATGGTAAACCAACATAGGGGTGAGGGTTTCATAGTGGAACATCTTATCTTCAGAGGTTCATGTGAAGTGTTACATGGACTAGAAATAAATTTAAAAAGGGTCACCACATTAGACACCTTTTGATGGACCCATAATCTTATTTTTAGTTAGCTGGATTAAATCTACCATGTGTATGCTTCAATTAGTCTGACGTGTTTATTACTTTCTCGTTTGGACGGTTGAACAATCATCGATCAAGTCCACTCTCGAAGGATGTGTGGTGGAGACCTGGCAATGGATTAGACATACACGTGACAACCGAATAATTTTCCACCCTAAACATCCACTTCCTCACAATTATTGCACACTGCCTCCTCAATCCCTTCCATCTAGCCACTTGCACTATGTGTCCTTTCCCGTTTACTCAGACTAAATGACACACAATTCCAATACCTTAAAACATTCAATGCTCCAAAATCTCACTCATCCCACTCATTTTCACCCCTTTCCTACACACATCTTTTTGGAGTCTTTGTTGCCTTATGCACCAATACATGTTCGGATCCACTCTATGCAACAAACCTTTAACATTGATACATGACTAGTTTTGCCCATTCTTCCTAGGACTACTTAGTGATGGTATGAAGGTTATTTTTCTGGTAGTCTCGAGCATCCAACACATCCTCTATTTGACGTAGGTGAGGTTATTAGTGTCACTAAGGCCATGACATTATCCTATGTTTGTTGTTGCTTTTTTCTTTGAATTATTTGTTTGATTTATTCAAATAATTCACATGTAATAAATATTGTGTTCATAATTTGAAGGTTATGTTAATTTATGGATGCTTTTGAAATGAATATTTAAAAGTTTTCTCTGGCTTTTCATACTATTAAGGTTATGTTATTTTTTGGGTGCTTTCATGTTTTGTGTTCATAAACAGAGTTACTTTTACAAGGAATACATGGTTCTATTCAAGCATCATCATGACTTTTTTATGGGTTTTCAGTCTCCAAATTGGTTTATTATTTGTTTTAATATTAGGGTTTTGATATTATGATAAAACAATGAGTAGGGTTTCAATGCTTCAAATGTAGTCGAGTATGGCATGCATTATTATTAATTTGTTCTTCATTTCACAAATATTTAATACATAGTTCTTCATATGTTTAAAGATTTGGTAAATTTTTAGTTTATAATTTTTTGGTTGTGGTTAAAATTTATCATCTGAAACACATGGAAATATTAGGTTTTCTATATAGGCATCTGTAACAAACTAAATCTTGGGTTTTCTTTATTCTGTATAGGCTTTCGGGATGGCTCATAAATTAAAGCTTTAAATCCAATTATGAATTTAATCTGAAATGTCTAAAATTATATGATAGATGCACATAAGTCTAAGTTAATTTCTTTCATCCCTTTCTTAGAATTTGTTCTATATTTCAGTCACATACTATGTATTCGGTATCTTCAATCCGACAGTTACCCTAAATTTATCTTATCTCAAATTTCAAGTCATTTTAGTCTCATGGTGGTATATTTGGTGATATAGAGCTAGATAGATGCATGTATAGATTTATAAAAAAATAGACATATATTTGATTTTATTTGTTCTTCACCTCAGTCATATACATATGTTGGTATATTCGATCTACCAATTAGGAAAATTTGTGTCTTGTTCTATATATATATATATATATATATATATATATATATATATATATATATATATATATATATATATATATATATATATATATTGTTTGGTCTATAGATTTATGAATTCAAAAATTGAACAAGACACAATTTTTCTAACTGGCAGACTGAATATACCAACATATGTGTATGATTGAAATGAAGAACAAATGAAAACAAAGAGATGATTATATATCTAGATATATCTATCTATATTTGTATGTAGATCTACATTAGTCATATATCCATAGTTCTATATATATCTATCTAGATCTATTTATATATATGACTTAAAAATGAAACAAGATTGAATTTGGCCAACTGCTAGACAAAATATACAAACATATGTATATGACTAAGATGAAGAATAAATTAAAACAAAGAGGATTATCTATCTATCTATGTTTTATTTGGTCTATCTATCTACATATCTATCTATATATGTTTTATTTATTAGATTTAGATAAAATATTATTATCCTTTCTCAAATCAAACTCCATGTTATATAGTGGTAGAATGTTAGCCTTCTAGCTAAGGAGGAATATGTAGAGCTTAACTTTGATGATAATTAAGTAAAACCTACTTGTGGAGATCTTCTTGGGACTACAAAAAGTCCTTTTCTAGAGGGTACATATGAAGGAAAGTGTACTCAATGAAAAATACTATGGTAGAAGGTCCAATTGGTGAATGGGTTCCCTAACACTTTATGTTCCTTCTATGTAAAACTTGGCATCAAGGACTCTAAGAACAATTGGGTCCTCAAGTACTATAATGGATATTTTCACTACATATAAATAGTGATAAAGCTTGTGAAAATTAAAAGCTTTGGGGTTGCCTACTATTATGTAGTGAATATTGAAAATAGATTTAGTCTCAAAGGTAAGAAAGAAATTCATAGGTGCCAATAAAAATGGAGAGAACAAACTAGTTAGGCTTGAAGGAAAGAAACAAAATAAGGATGCTTTTCTATGGAGGAAGACATCACAAAAAAATCATAAGAAGACCTAGAAGAGTATAGACATGGTATGAGAATCACAAGAACCAATGGAATGATCAAATGGGTTATAATTCTAGATGACTCTTATGTTAGAATTCTAGGAGTTAGAGATAAATGGTGTGTCATTATACATGAAGATCTATTCCACAAAAAAGAAGGGGAGAAGATTGTTCATATGAATCCACATGCCCTTATGACCACTACAAAGTTCATACCATCAGAGGATGTTGAAAGCCTATTTAACTCATCGATGTGGGTGATTAGGGAAGATCTATGTTTCATCATGGATAGTGAAAGTCAAAAGAACCTAATTTCTACAAAAATAGTAAAATGGATGAACCTAATTAATCAACTTGTTCCTACTTCTAGTCAACATTTAGTTTTGCCTCATCAGAATTTAGATTCAAAATTGGATTATGCAATATAAATGGGAAAAAAGAAAATCTAGTCCCTCCATATTACTATATTTATTTATTTCAAGGGCTACACATGTTTTACTAGTATCTTAACACTCTCCATACTTCCTGACCATATTTAAGATAAAAAATCATTGATTACATAAATACCTAAATGATCTCCTATTAGAGCATATTTTGGACAAATACACTTGGAATCTCAATCTCTTTCGAACCTTCTTAAATTAAGTTAGATAAGGAACAAAATTCCAACATTACGAATTTCCAAAAGGATCCTTCTCCCCTAAGATTCCATTGTTACTAATATTTTTTCATGCACTCTTGATGATTAGGAACTATAGTACCATTATTGATTGTCAAAGCATTTTTTTCATCTTTTCCATAAACCATTTGGATCCATGAAAAATTTAATGTTGAGGTTCGAGAAAATTCATTGTTTGATAAATGATTTTTTTTTTATCTATGATTGATGTTTTCACTATATATTTTTTAATTCATCCATAACAAAATAAAATAAAATAAAATATAAAAGATCAAAATAGATTAAACTAACAAAATAAATAAACAATAAAGCCACGTAAACTCAGATCAACCATAACCATAATTTTATGTGATTGTATCTAGATTTAAGCAATGAATACTATCTTAAAAATAGATTAAAGTCTTCTAACATTTCTACCGCTTGACAGTGGCAGCAATCAAAGCACTATGGTGAATAGTTCAACCCACCCATAAATTATCTCTCTCCATCAAATAAATCCCATAAAAGAATACTATGACTCTCATTCCATAGAGAATAATTGTACATTTTCACTGGGGTGCCACTTAATGCTGCATCCAATGCTGTGAAAGTAGAACATAATATTTTGTTAGGACAAATTATGCGAGTATATCCATATAATCACAGTTAACAGTTCAGTTTTCATTAAAAAAATAGAGAGAATAAGTTTAAAGTGAAAGTTTAGTTTTGAATACCTTGGTTTCTGGACAGCATTGACTGGCTGGCCACTCAAGACAGAGTCTATCGCTTGCCTTATGTCACTGTAGATAAAATATATGTCAACAAAGGTACATCCAATAGCAGGCTTTGTAAAGAGTGGATAAGTTAAAATAGAAGTCTAATTATACTTGCTCTTTGTAGCATACCTTCCTGTAACAGGTTTGTCATTTCTGGGTCGTGATTCATCAAACCGTCCATGGTAGGCAAGCTCAAATGGTTGGTTTCCATCCTTTTAGCACCCACAACACACACGTTCTATATCATGAGGTAATTGAACAGATTCTCTACGCTAGTTTTAGAAATAGATTAAAGAAGTAACAGTGCATTGAAGGTTTGATAACTTGTTGAACTTGCTCTATACCTTTTTGAAAAGGAAAAATTCAGGAGTACAAACAGCTCCATATGCCCGCGCAACTTCTTGTGTCTGTTAGAAAATATATAAACAAATTACTCAGTTATCAACGCAATAAGTATTTCCAAATGTTTTGAATGTATCCAGAAGTATATTGCATCCAAGTTTATATTATTAAAAGGTTCTCTTATACGGGAAAAGAAAAAGTGACACCTGGTGCCTATTATAAATTTTCAATTGGTAGACTGGTCTTAGATAGGTAAACATTTATTAGGAAATGCAGAATGAAAGAATGAAATAAAACAGATCCGCAATAACCCTCTTTCCTCACTCTGGGTGTTGTGATTATTCCTTGCTCCTTCCACAGAAGAGGGTGAGGATCTTTACCAAATTGCTCATGGGTGGAAAACTCATTTGGCATGACAGATTTATCCCCACAAACAATATCAGTTGTGGCCTTTTTCACCAGCATAATAGGTGAACATGAGACTAAAAATGAAGTAGAACAGCAGACGGAAGATACCACCACTGTCTTCCATCTTCATAAGAAAGCACCAAATATAATGGATGCTTCCCTACTTAAACCTGTATTTCTCAAGGTTTTAATGGAAAGCCAAAATGCAATGTTTGGCAGACAACACTGATGACTTTTATAGTCAGAGAAACAATTAATGATGCAAAATGTTTTGTTTGAAAAAAGAAAAATCTATTCCATGATACAAGAGCCAATGACTAAGATTTTATGACAATGATTAATTATTCCCTAGCAAACTGAATTCATAAAATTCCAAATTAATATTATTCAAAAATCATTCAAGTTCAAACCAAAATTGAAAGTGGTGTATGGCTCACAACAAATATAATTAGTTATATTATAAAAAAGTATCGATTCCATTCAAGGAGTTGAGTTTAATTGGTTAAAGCGTTGAATTCTTAAAGTGGAGATCCAAGTTCAAATTCTAATGAGATATTTAATTCTAAGTTGTGTCTTTTAGTCTTCCATTGTTGGTTTCTAATGTGAAGGTGGTTTCTAAATAAGCGGATTTCTAAGTTGTGACCCTTCGTCTTCCATATGTGTTTTCTAACGTGGTTGCTTGAAAAGAACTATTATTGATCTCATGGTTGTGCTCACAAGAGCTTGTATTGATCTCATGTTGATGCTTGTATGAACATAATATTTGTAAACAATTAGCTTGATTTAAAAAAAAAAAAATCTAAATATAGATTATAATTAGATTTTAGGTTAAATCATATGATTAACTATATTTGTAAATGATAACAGAAAATTTGTAAAGAAATAGATTTGCATATCTATAATAATTATTCTCTATTGACTTCTTTCTATTTTTAATCTCCTACTTCTCACCTCTAAAAACATATTTTATTTTTTTTCCTTCTTGTTTTGTTTTGTTCTTTCTTTTATTTATTTTAAGATAGTTAGACAAGATAATTTAAACTATTAACACAAAATAAAAGAATATGTAAAAAGGTCTTATAACCTGCCACAACAGATCCTATCCTTCCTTAATGGAACTCGATTGCATTAGTTTTGTCCCTAATGTAAAAATAAGGCAAAGCAGTCCCTATAGATGAAACTTAAGAAGCAAACGAAGTATTTAAGTGTGTCGATATAAGAAATGAGCATAATCAACACTGATAAAGATAATGTACCATTAATTCGACTTTGATAAACCTAAATTGGGGAAGAACTTCAGACAAGTGGGGTGTTCCTCCTCCTAAAGTCACCATCTCTTGAGCTATTATAATGTTTTTCTTGCCTAGACCAAGGGTTACATGGGCTTCTTGTGTACAACAAGGGTGACCTTACAACTTTTCAATTCTCTCATGCACTCTTTAAACCTTCAATACACTTTCAAAGAATCGTAGGCTGCCAAAAACAGGGCTTACAATCATTTTCCTAAAACAATAGTAAGTAAAAATCGCCTCCCCCCCCCCCCTCAATACAATGAACTCTCTTGTAAATTTTATGATAAGAGTTACAGAGGAGTCAAAGAAGTTCAGGCATCATAGAAATGGAAAGGAATCTTTGGACATGTATTGGATCTCTCAGACCTTGCAGACCCTGTCTCTGCCGTTTATGCAACATGAGCATCCATGGCCAAACCTGCTCTGCTTGCCCAGTATTGAATATGGACAGTCTCGACTACTGTCAGACATGTCATTTATGTCTTTTCTTTTGTTGGGCCCAGTTCCCTTGTGCAATCAATTTCTTCTGCTGGGCCCAGTTCCCTTGTGCAATCAAATCCTTGAGTTACTTATTCCTCTATGTTTTCTGATAAACAACTTCTACAACTCAATTTATGTGTCATTTTGTCCATAATGAGCCTTCAGAGTGTGTTAGGCATAAAGGTTAGTTTCAATCAGAACACAAGTGAGTATGCTAGCCTACCTAACTACCTTGACTGATCTAATTGCCTATCACATCTTGCCAATGAAAAGGTTTTTGGGAATTCACTAGATGAGATAGAACTTGCGAAAAGCCTTCATTGTACATGTGCCCTGAGCCAGCAAAGAAAATTTTGTTTAGTATTCTACTTCATAGTCCAAGCTGGGAAGCACATCACATGGTTGATCCTAATGGTGTGAACTTCCTCAAGTATATTGCCAAACACTGTTCCATACTCAAGACATAAGATTTAGGTGCTCATTGACCTGCACATGGGATTTCTTTTGCTGATGCTTTAGAGAGCTGGGAGGTGGGGCCAAGCTAGGTTAGTATAGATAAGCTCACAACCAGATCATATATGCTTAGCTGTAACTTCTCATGATGTTTTAGGACAACGAATTGAACAATGTGCAAGTTGGTCGGTTTCAGATTTGGGAAAGAAATCAATACTATCACAGTTACAGTTGGTTTGGCTATGATTTTCCTAAAAGTATCAGAACGAGTTCAAGAGCTGAGTTCCTATTTGATTTTCAAGGAATTCTTATGTTTTCTGTTAAAAAAGGAACACATTTAATAAAAACCATCATTCAATTCGTTTAATGATACAGAAAAATCTTGTGAAACTTAGTTCTGTCAGCATTTGCAGTTGCAGTTACAATCCTATTTCCAGAGTGCACAATTTCGAAAAATATAAAGATGCACATCTTTGATCAATATGACTGTCCTTAGTGATTATAACCTTCTTGATAGTCAAGGGTGTATGTGTTTAGGCTAAGTATGAGAAATAGAAGATTAATTTGATTATGTGACCTTACAAATGATTAAACCGTACAATGAATGGAGGATTTTCATGTACTCACCTCATTATAAAGATATGGAAACTGATAGCCGAATTTTTTGGCTTCTTCAGCCATAAAATCTGGACCATCCTGTCATAAACAGGCAAATTCCATTGGAATGCAGCAGTACATGGATTACCCCACAAACAACTTATCTCTTTCACTTTCCTTCCTCTTCTGATTTCAATTTCATACTGAAAAATAAGGTTTGACTGATTTATCTAGGTACCCTCAAGAAACAAAGTGGAAATAGCCAACATACCTGAGGGTGAGTGACAGTAGAATTAGAAGATATTGCCATAACAGCAAGTCCCTTCTGTACCATATCAAGATTGTCACGTCTCCCACGTAATCAATTTCATTGAAAATAAGAAAAATAACAAATAATGGTGTCATAGCACATTCTAAATTTTGTCCTTATTTATTTGAAATAAATTGCATTAATAGATGGGTTTTATTCGAGAAGCTAGTGTAATTATAGATGAACCATTTAAGACAGACAAAGTTTAAAATAAGACCCACTGATTAGTGTACAAGTCAAAGTTTAGAATATATTGTTAAAACCCAACAAAATAAAAGTGAGTCTGCTCTGAAGTCAAAAGTACTTACAGGCATGTAGTCGTTTGCAAGTTTGACAATCTCTTTCTTCAAGCGTATGACAAAAGGACAGTGGTTACAGATAAACATAACCTGCAATGATAGAGACACCATTCACTCACTCATTTTAATTGAATGAAGGAGAAAAATAAATTCTCAAAAGAGAGATAAACAGCAGCCCGGCACCAGCGTCACTGCGGCGATTTGAGCTGCCAGAGCCATTGGGCCGCTTCATCCGTCTGCTTCCGTTCGCGTTCCGTTACGTTAGATGCGATTAAGTGGATGCCAGTAAATTCAATATTTTTAAACTGTTTCTCCCGCCCACCTGCGCTAAGAAGTTTCTGGTGATGTCGGTTAAAGTCTCTGCGCTGCGCTAGCACCATTTCACCGGTTTCCAACCCGATCAGTTTTCATTAGCCAGATACCGCAGTTGGATGTGCTCTGGTAGATATGCATGCAAAATCAGGAAGCACGTCAACTATTTGATAGGATGCCTCAAAGAAATGTGGTCTCATGGAATGATTTGATTGCAGGATACGCACAAAATGCGTTTGTTGAAAAGGGTTCAGAAACTTTCTATTAAGTGTAACTTGCAGGTATAAAGCCGTACTCTGCAATCTTTGCCAGCATCCTCCCTGCCTGTGCTAAAATGGGAGCTCTGGAACAAGGTATGGAAATCCATCGCAGGATAAAGGAATTTTTATCGAGGATATATTTTACTATTTTACTGACAGAACTTATCTGCAAAATAATGGAAGCATAAGACAAGGCCACGTGGCCCGAAGAAATCAATCATAAAACACAGATGTATGTGGTTCGGCCGTAGCCTACGTCCACGGAGAAGGGAGAGAGATTGATATTATTCATAGTTGTGTGTCTGGAGATTACAACGCCTCTACATATAAAGAGATACAACAGCCTTAATTAGTAGGCACAGATTAAGACGAATCCCACAATTTATGCATTCTCCATAAATAGCTCAAGTAACCAGCACAGATAGATAGAAACAAATCCCGTAAATCTCTCTTCTCCAACACTCCCCCTCAAGTTGGTGCGAAAATGTCAATAGAGCCCAACTTGGACAATACTTCTTGAAACTTGAGAGCTGGAAGACCTTTTGTAAATATATCCGCCAATTGCTGAGTTGTAGGGACAAAGGTTGTGCGGATGACATTGGCTTGCACATTCTC